>WSFP011422213.1:0-22805 GCA_009831015.1 Picea engelmannii | reverse complement strand
CAGGTTTGACAATGCAATATAAATTGTTCAATAAAATAAAAGGCATTTGTCCAAATGGACTGGGATTGGGTTCCCATGGACCTTTAAAAGGAATACCTGGATAGTGATGGATTCTCTCAATGCCTCATTTGTTAGAGGGAATTTCTTTTATAATTTCTTTGGTTGGAATTGTCTGACCACTGGTAACTATTTTTTCCTGATTTGATATTATTATTTTGATTAAAGCATTTTTTAACCAATTTTCAATGTATTCTCTCATGGGTGCAATCGTTATCTCTTGTCTAACTTTGATATCAAATAATTATTTTTCAAGATATTTAAACTCCATGGTGATTTGGTGGAGGGTATCTTCGGTATCATCATTCTTGTTTACATAACGAACAAGCCACCCCTCGACTTTTTTCTCTGAGTATTCAAACAAGTCATTAAACCTTTATGTCGATGATATTTTTAGGGAGTTCAGATTTTATTTCATTTTTTTTTGGATAGAAGTATTGAGTTCATGATTAAATGAGGATCCTCCATGTCTTCAGTTGACCCAGATAATTTTAACTCAACTAAATTTAAGAATAATTCACCTCTTTTTGAACTAATGGCATCACATCCCACTAACATTTCTCTTAAAAATTGAGTTATCTTAACCCAACATGCTTTTAATTCCTTTAAATGGAGTGTTCAAGGAAAATCTTCCTCCTTTCTTCGAAATTCACTAACGCTTGAAACCCTTGCACTGAAAGTAGAGACAGCTCCTTTATAGAATTATTCATCATTTTCCAAGTTCGCTTGGAGATGTTGTCTGAAGTGTGTTATCCCTGAACCCAAAGAGACTGAGTTGGTTGTCAATTCCCAAGTTTCTAGAATCAATGATATTATTTTTTAGATGTTGTCACCAACATATTTCCTAGTGGCAGCTAATAGGCTTGACATTGATTTCAATCTCAAGATCGAATCTAATCTATGTTCCATAGTATTCAATGGTTGTATAGTGGTGATGGGACTGGAAAACAAAGGTGGTGGCATCAAGGAAATTTTCAATTCTCTTACTTTTTCCTTCAAAATTCCATTCTCTTTTTTTATATCTCCAATTGAATATTTCAAGGCTTCCCCTGTTTCCTCATGGAATTCCATGACTTTAGAGGATGGAAACACATGAAAATCCAATTTTGAATTCCACTTCTCATTAATTGAAAAATGAAATATATATATAAAAGCAAACTTGGGAGCAGTAGTTGTGGACTCATGTCTGGTTATCCTGGAAAATAACCATTCCATTTCTCTATAGGGATTCTTCAATGAACATACCTAAATATTGGAGAAGTCTTCAGGAAAAAATGATGGATCTTCAAGGTATCTATGTAAAATTTTGATTCCTCTATTTTTTGTCTTAAGAAAATATTCAGTTTCGACACTTTTGAAAACCATGGTTGGTTCTGGGAGTCTGAACATTCTTTTAAAATTAGAGAGGGATAAAGAAATAGGTGATTCTCCTTGTAATTGAATGATTCTTCTTTCCTTATCAAACTTGTCAACACAGCACAAAATAAATTCTTTGAAGTCGTATACCTCTAGAACACACCCTACTAGTGTGATTCTGGATGTCCAGATCTTATTCAAATTCTTGTATGGGGGTGGTAATGTTGAATAGTACCTATAGGCCTGTGACCATTGAAATATTTGATCTTCTCGTCCCAAAAGATTTATGGTGTCTCCACAAAATTGTTCTTTTCTTCGATCTGACATATTAGCCAAGGTGACAGACTTAACAATAGCTCTTCAAGTTGCCAATATTGAAAAACACTTTTTTTGTTTTAACATGTTCAAAATCTCTTAATTCAATAATTTAAATGATAAATCATGTTAACATTTATGGAAGGTTTCCTCGATAATCTCGTTATTAATAATTGTATTGACAACATATGAGTGGTAGTAATTTCTATAAAGAGTAATTTAATGCAAGTTGTGAAACATGAATGGGAAAGGGTGTAAAGTGTTTTAGTGTTGTGGGGTAGATGGTTCACAGGATGGCGAAAAATAGGGAATATGGATGAGCGGGACAATGGACGATTGGAATGGTGGATGAGCAGGATAGAGGATGATCAGGATCACAAGACGTTGGATGAGTGGGACAACGTGGTGATGAAGTGAAGAATCGGTGTTTCGCACCTGCGGATGGATGCCCACATTCAACAAAATTTCTAAGTGTGAAAAGTGGAGGTCGTGAAAGTTAAAATAGAGTGTCATCCAGGTCATGGAAATTTGGAGTAGTAATGTAATGTGTTAGGAATCTGTGGTGGTTTTCTAAAAGTTTTAAGAATTTTCTAAGTATGGATAAATTCTAGGAATGAACTATACGAGGAAAACAAAATATTTGATCAACTCTTTTTGGTCAACAATCACCAAGCTCAAATTTTTCTATTGATTCATACTTCATTAGACTAGAAAATAACCATTGGAATGATGTCATATGACAAGATGCCTTGCTATCCACATACCATGCATTCCTAAGAATAGTATTAATAGAAAGGCAATATACCATCAAGAAATCATTTTCGAAATTGGTAGAAAACTCATTCATATGAGTTTCTAAAGAGGTTGTTACCTACTTCTATTGTTGCTTCCCTTTACCCTTCTTCTTATGCGGACAGTATGATTCATAATGACAATTCTTATTAAAAATGATGTACTTGATTTTACTCAAGTCCTTATTTCTTCATTGTGAGGTTGAATGCTCACCAGTTCCCTTACCCTTGGTTGTTCCTTTACCTTTGCCTTTATTTGTTTGATGATGCAAACCCCCCCCATTTACTCTTCCTCGGGGCTGCTCGACCTCCCGGTCAAGGATCGTTAAACATTCTCGAGCTGGATCATCTCCCTGGGACCTTACTAGTCTCAAAATTGAACAAACACAGGCCATGTTATCACCCTCGGGGTTTTCACAGTCACGATCTGATCGTCACCGATTTGTCCGTCAATCGACGGTTCTCTGAAATTGTGGGCTGCCAATGTACTCACCCTTTATCGGAGAGCTTTTTCCCCGCAATCAAAAAAGTGCTCGCCCAAATCTCCTTTAAATCGTGATCATTGATCTCTTGTCCTGTCGAGATCAACGGCATTGGTAAATAGCGGCTGCGAACTAGCACGACCGCTAATTTTTCCTCCTCTCCTCACAATGGCTCCTCACTGTCAATTCTCTTGATCTCAGATCGATATTCATCCATGGGTTCTTCCTTCTTCGCACCTTTTCTCAAATCCTACACGGGTCGACACTAGATCCTTCCTCACCTGTGACCTTGGGCTATGACCCAGGGATTAACCTTCTGGAATTGCGCAACTTCGGTGCTTTCAACCAAGACCAAATCAATGATCCCCGGCCTTCTCCATGATCAATGATTGGGATTCACTTCGGGACTCTGCACTTCGGGAGTTCGGCACTTTCGACCTCTGCTCTCCCTTGGAGTATTCTATAGCTGGAGTTATAGATTGGGTGTCACGCGTCCACCTCAAATCAATGGCTCTCGTTGACTTCGGGACTTCAGCCTTTGGAAGTCTCAACTTTCCCCTCTTGTTTCCTCCCGAAATGCTTTCACGTAGAGTTCATGATCTGTCGACGTGTGTCCTCCTTCACGATCAACGGATATGGGTGACTTCGGATCTTCGGGCTTCGGGAGTTTCAAACTCTCGCACTTGCTTCCTCCCAAAGTGCATGATATGTTAACGTGTGTCCTTCTACATATCCGACAGCCACTATCCACTTTGGCTCTTCAAGCTTCGGGAGTTTCAAACTCTTGTGCACTCATTCCTCCCAGAGTGATTTCACCCGAAGTTGACGGATTTCCGCCATGCGTCCCTCTGTATCTGATGGTATAGATCTTCTCTGCTCCTTTCAACTTCCTTTCAGAGTGTTATGCCTCTAAACTTTCGGATCCCTCGCCATGTGCTCTCCACAATGGACGGTTGTGATCTACTTTGTCCTTCAGGACTTCGGGAGTTTGTCACACTCTGCACCCAAAATCCTCCAAACTGACTTTCCCCAAAGTCTCAGATTTGTCACCACGCGTCCCTCTAGATGATGGACGGTCCTTGGCCTCTTCGGGGCTTCAGAGAATACTCACTCCTATGTGTATGTAGAGGCTTAAAACTCATGCATTTTTCCCTAGATCCAACGATCTGGAATGATCCCGCTCCCTCCTGGATAGATCTTAGCTGATGGCTCATGAAACCTTCATAACTTTAATTCCTTGGAAGGTTTCTCCCCGCTATCTCTCTTGAGACTTATCTCTCGGACCCTTTGACTCTTAAAAGGGTTACCTCGACACTTATTTGAACTTCCAATCTATGCACTCCTTGCAACAAATTCTTATGCAAGACTTAGCTTCTTGCGAGTGACTGTGCACACCTTGCAACAATCCCTTTGCACTCTTTGCAATGGAAGTTTCACGCTATCTCTTCTGAGCTTCTGAGTCGAAACATACTCCATAAATGCACTCCTTGCGGACTATATGCACACCTTGCATGAACTCAACGAAGAGAAATGATTGCTTATTCACATGCTTCACAGTCTCATACTTTCAATAGCATAACTCATTCATTCATGAAAACGGAAAATAACAGGGAAACTGTAAACAATAGTGACACCATGCATTGAGTCAATATCCCTCTATTATATTCATTCAAATGTAAAATGGCTACAGCTTGAAAAAAACTTACATTTAGTAACAACTATCTTCTACTTTGTAGCTAACATTATTCAGGTATACAATGCACCTACTTATACAAGAGGTCCTCTCGGGTTTCCTCCAACTACCTACCTGATCGAAATTAAATTCTACAGCTACTTAAGTCCTATTACATAAACATTTGTGATAGACAATTTAAGATGATTCTTCAGATCCACGCCAAAATCAAATACTAAAGGACGATTTGATCTCTTTTGGTTCTAATGCGATCGTTCAACCTCCTCCCATTAACTTTTCTTATTCATATTTTACTCAGAAGTTCTCTGATATACGCCATCCTTCAATATTTAAAATTTTCTCAAAAGGTGCGCTAAGCATTGTGTTGTCATCCCATGTGGATTTGGCTGATGATTCTCCTGCATCATAATCCTCTAGGCAGAAAAATCATGGACTCCTATCCATGAGCTCCTACACTGACCTTCCATGTTTCTGTACATCGACTTCACTTACCCAACTGGCATCTTCTATCGGGTGTCCCTTCTACTTGACCAACTATTCAAAGTAGGTCTTCCTATTGGTCTTCTTGTCAATCCTCTGATCAACGATCTTCTCCATCTGTGGATTTTATGCTACAGGCATCTGTTTCTCCCACTGAATCTTCTCTTGATTTTTTGATCTCTTTGTGTCATCTTCCCTATAAGGATACAGGTCTGAAACGTTGAATATGGGTGATATTCCAACATCCTCTAGCAGGTCTAGCTCATAAGCATTGTTACCAAATTTTATTAGGATCTTGCATGGTCCAATCTTCTTCAAATTTAGCTTGTTATATGTTCCTCTTGGGAACCTTTCCTTCCTCAAATGTGCTAAGACTTGATCTCCCACTTAAAATTGAATTTCTCTTCTGTGTTGATCAACTCTGTTAAATACTCTGCATTGTTGTTCTGCAACTTCTCCCTGATCTTATTATGAAGCTTATGCATTTCTGCAGCGAAGTCTTCTGCTCCAGCACTTCTGAATTCACTATGCTCCATGTCTCTCAACTCTGATACCCCTCTTGGCATCATCTCATAGACTATCTGGAATAGAATTTTTCTTGTACTTTTGTTTGGTGAGTTATTATATGCAAACTCAACTTGTGACAGAATTTGATCCCACTAGCTATGATGTTCAGTGACCAAACTTCTCAGTAAATTTCCTAAACTCCTATTTACTACCTCAATATTTCCATATGTCTAAGGATGATATGCTAAAATAAAATATTGTTTTGTCCCCAGCTTCTTTCATAGTGTTCTCCAGAAATGACCAACAAATTTAGTGTCTCTGTCTGAGACAATGCTCTTGGGCAATCCATGAAGTTTCACAACTTCCTTAAAAAAACAAATTCACAACATGTGTTGCATCACTGTTCTTATGGCATGGGATAAAGTGTGCCATCTTTGAAAATCTATCAACCAAAACAAATATGGAATCACTTCCCCTCTGGGTTCTTGGCAATCCCAACACAAAATCCATGCTTATTACATCCCAAGGCCTATCTAGAATAGGCAATGGATAATACAATCTAGTGTTTTGTTTCTTTCCCTTTGCATACTAGAAAATCTTACATTTGTTCACAAACCTCTTCACCTATGCTCTCATACCTGGCCAATAGTATGAACTGTTCAATTGTGCAAATGTCTTGTCATGGCTGAAATGTTCTACCAAACCTCCATTGTGTTTTTCCTTCAACAGATTTTCCCTCATCGAGAACCTTGGTATGCACAATTGGAAACCTTTAAACAGAAATACATCTTGAATCATGTACTCTGTCCACTGGCTTATGTCTCTGAGCATAGGATTTGCACATGCTTCATATGCTTTTTTAAAATCTGGATCATCACAATACATATTCTTAAGGTGTTCAAACCCTAAGGTCTTGACCTAAAATTCCTGCAGAATCAGACATCTCCTGCTCAATGCATCAGCGACTTTGTTAGATTACCAGAAATATTTTTAATGACAAAAGTGAAATTTTGCATAAAATCTATCCACTTAGCATGTCTCTGGTTTAACTTCTCCTGTCTGGTTATGAATTTTAAAGCTTGTTTATCGCTATACAAGACAAATTCCTTTGGAAAAGGGTAGTGCCTCCATTTCTTCAAGGCTTGAATTATGGCATAAAATTATTTTTCATATGTGGAGTACTTTCCCTTAGTCTCATTCATATTCTCACTAAAATATGCGACAGGACTATTATCTTGGCTCAAAACTACTCCAATTGTAACTCCACTTGCATCACACCTTACTTGAAATGTTTTCCCAAAATTTAGCAAGACCAGAATTGGTCATTATGTTATCTTCTCCTTCAATATATTGAAACTCTTCTCAGCTTCTTCTGTCCATTTAAAAGACTTGTGTCTCTTCTTCATTGTATCCATCATTGGTGCATAAATTCCACTGAAATTTCTAATGAACTTCCTATAGAAACTGGCTAATCCATGGAAGCTTCTCACTTCAAACATACTCCTTGGTGATGGTCGTTCTTTAATTTCTCTGACCTTCTCGGGATCCATCTTCAATTCATTTGAAGAGATCACAAAACCCAAGTAAATGAGTTATGTCTTCATAAAAGAGGACTTCTTCAGATTTATCAATAGCTTCTCCTGTTGTACTCTCCTCATCACTAATGTCAGATGTCTCAAATTCTCTTCTTCAGCTTTACTGAAGACCAGTATATCATCCAGATATACAATCACAAACTTACCAATGAAATCCTTCAATACTTCATTCATTAGTCTCATAAAAGTACTTGGGTCATTTGTTAAGCCAAATGGCATAACAAGCCACTCACACAACCCCTCATTTGTCTTAAAGGTTGTCTTCCACTCATCACCTTCCCTCATTTTTATCTGGTGATATCGACTTTTCAAATCTATCTTTGAAAAAGAAAAGTCTCCACTTAAGCAATCCATTAAGTCATCCATCCTAGGCAAAGGAAATCTATACATGATGGTGATCTTGTTTATGGCTCTTGAGTCTGTACACATTCTCCATCCTCCATCCTTCTTTGGACTCCACACAGTTGGTATTGTGCATGGACTCAAGATTTAATTGACCAAACCCTTGTCTAATAATTCATGGGTTTGTTTCTTTACCTCCTCATTCTCTTGAGGTGTCAATCTGTATGTTGCTTTATTTGACAGACTTTCTCCTGGTATCAAGTCAATGTGATGGTTGATACTTCTAATATGTGGCAATGAGTTAGGAAACTCGTCCACTACTATGTCAGTGAAATTCTCCAACAGCTCATGAACTTCTTTAGGCAAATCATCCATAGAAGTAATTGTAAGGACAACTCGGGGTTTCCTCACCACGAAAAATTGTATCTCATGTTCCTTCTTGACTTCACTCAGGAGTTCCTTCCCACTCATGAGAAGTATGATTATGCTAGTTTCTTCCTTCACTTTCTTCTCCTCTATTGGCAACAACATGTGTGTTCTACCATTTTTTTCCAAAGTATAGTGTTATTTCTCCCATCATGAATGAAATTCCTATCAAACTGCCATGGTCTTCCCAACAAAACATGACATACATCCATGGGAATTACATCACACGGAATCTCATCTCTATATCCACCTATTTTAAATTCAACAAGGCATTGTTTAGTTACCATTACCTGGTGTCCTTTTTCAAACCATGAGACCTTATATGGATTTGGATGTGTAGTTGTCTCCAGCTCCAATTTCTCCACCATCTCTGTGGATACTAGATTATCAGTGCTCCCACTGTCAATTATCACCTTGCATACTATGTCTTTAGTCTTGCAAGCTTTCCTGAACAAACTGTTCCTCTGCACTGGTTTTTCAACTTTTGGTTCTGGCTTCAAGAGAACCTTCCTCAGCATCAGATATTTTCCATCCTTTGCACATTCTGCTTCAACATTCATTTTATGTGCTTCTCAAATGTGCGATTCTCCTCCTATTTCTTTCTTTCTCTCAGGACATTCCCAAGACTTGTGTCTTAGTTTTCCACAGGTATAACATGTTATCTCTCCTCCTCTGCTTCTTCCTCTTCCCCTAGAAAAATAATTTCTTCCACTAGGTTGTCTTCTTCTGGAGATTCCTCCTCTTTCTGAGTGATTTTCAGTTTTCTCTTCCTCACCCTTGGGCTTCTATGCCTTATCATGGGAAACTCCTTTACCTATGTTCATATTTCTACCCCTACCTCGTTGGCTTTGTTTTCTGACCAAATTCTCCTCTGCTTTCAATGCATATTGATATGCATCCTCTACTGTCCTCACCAACATCATGTTGATTTCATCCTAGATTTCATCCTAGATTTCATATCTCGGACCATTTATGTACTTGGAAACTTTCTCTTCATCTCTCTCCCTATGTCCAGTCTTGATGTTCATCTTGTAAAACTATTTTGTGTACTCTTTCACTGTCATTCCCTTCTGTATCAGGTTTTGCATCCTCCTGGAAAGATTTATCTGATAATCCTTGGGCATGAACTTAGCCTTCATCTTGGATACCATTCTATCCCAACTCTTAATCTTTTGCTTACATTTGCTTCGTTTGTCAGCCTGCAGTTCATCCCACCACAGTGTTGCATGTCCTTCCATTCTGGTGACAACATGTCTCACCTTCTTTTCCTCGACGACATCTTCATAATCAAAATACTTTTCCATAGACCTTATCCAATCCAGCATCTCCTCAGCATCTAAATTTCCTTCATACATTAGGATGTCTATCGTTTCTCTAGCTCCCAACTTCACAACAGCTTTCAGTAAGTGTTCTTTGGAAGCATCTCCCCCTGTACCTTCTTCAACCTCTGTCTCTTCACTTTCTGCCTCACTGACGTCTCCAGCGTCAGGTGCTCTTCTCTGCGTTGCTTCCATTACTTCCAACCTTGCATGCAGGTCCCTCATTTCCATTTCAACGGCTCGATTGGATACATGTGGCTCCACGGGTCTCCTCGGTGGCATTGTGATGACTGGTTCTCACACATAGACTACAACTTTGAGTTATTTTTGGATCTGATACCACTTTGACACAGAAACCACCCTTTACTCTTCCTCAAGGCTACTCGACCTCCTAGTCAAGGATCGTTAAACGTTCTCAAATTGGATCAGCTCCCTAGGACCTTACTGGTCTCAAAATCGAACAAACATAGGCCTTGTTATCACCCTTAGGGTTTTCATGGTCAAGATCTAATCGTCGTCGATTTTTCCATCGATCGACAGTTCTCAGAAATTGCAGGCTACCAATGTACTCGCCCTTTATCGAAGAAATCTGTCCCCGCAATCGAAAAAGTGCTCGCCCAAATATCCTGTAAATCATGATCGTTGATCTCTTTTCCCATTGAGATCAACAGCATTGGTAAATAGCGAGTTGCGAACTAGCCTAACTGCTAATTTTTCCTCCTCTCCCCGTAATGGCTCCTCATCGTTGATTCTCCCAATATCATATCGACGGCCATCCATGGGTCCCGGCTTCTTAGCACCTTTTCTCAAATCATACATGAGTCGACACTAGCTCCTTCCTCACCTGTGACCTTGGGCTTAACCTCCTGGCGCTGCGTAACTTCGGCGCTTTCAACCAAGACTAGATCAACAGTCCTTGGCCTTCTCCAAGATCAACAATCGAGATTCACTTTGGGACTCTTTGCTTCAGGAGTTCGGCACTTTCGACCTCCGGTCTCCCCCAGAGTATTTTGTACCTGCAGTTCTAGATCAGGCGCCACGCGTCCACCTCAAATCAACAGATCTCATCCACTTCAGGACTTCAGCCTTTGGAAGTCTCAATTTTCCCCTCTTGTTTCCTCCCAGAATGCTTTCACATGGAGTTCACGATCTGTCGATGCGTGTCCTCCTTCACAATCAACGGCTATGGGTGACTTCGACACTTCGAGCTTCGGGAGTTTCAAACTCTCGTACTTGCTTCCTCCCGAAGTACCTCCACCCGAAGTGCATGATCTGTTGACGCGTGTCCTTCTATAGATTTGGCAGCCACTATCCACTTCTTCTCTTCGAGCTTCGGGAGTTTCAACCTCCTGTGCAATCGTTCCTCTCGGAGTGATTTCACCCAAAGTTGACGGATTTCCACCACGCGTCCCTCTGGATCTGATGGTCCATATCTTCTCTTCTCCTATCGACTTCCTTTTAGAGTGTTATGCCTCCAAACTTTCATATCCCTCACCACGTTCTCTCCGCAATGGACGGTTGTGATCTACTTTAGCCTTCGTGACTTCGGGAGTTTGTCACACTCCACACCCGAAATCCTCCAAATTGACTTTCCCCGAAGTCTCAGATATGTCGCCACGCGTCCCTCTGGATGATAGACAGTCCCTGGCCTCTTCAATACTTTGGATAATACTCACTCCTATGTGTACGCAGAGGCTTAAAACTCATGCGCTTTTCCCCAAATCCAACGATCTGGAATGATCTCGCTCCCTCCTGGACGGATCTTAGCCGATGGCTCGTGAAACCTTCAGAACTTCAATTCTTTGGAAGTTTTCTACCCACTATCTCTCTTGAGCTTTATCTCTTGGACCCTTTGACTCCTCAGAGGGTTACCTCAACACTTAGTCGAACTTCCAATCTGTGCACTCCTTGCAATAGATTCTTACGCAAGACTTAGCTTCTTACGAGTGACTGTGCACACCTTGCAGCAGTCCTTTTGCACTCTTTGCAATGGAAGTTTCACGCTATATCTTCTGAGCTTCTGATTCAAAACAGACTTTTTCAATGCACTCCTTGCAGACTGTATGCACACCTTGCATGAACTCAACGAACAGAAACAATTGAAGATTATTCACATTCTTCACAGTCTCATACTTTCAATAGCATAACTCATGCATTCATGAAAACAGAAAATAACAGAGAAACTGTAAACAATAGTGACACCATGCATTGAGTCAATATCCCTATGTTATATTCATTCAAATGTAAAATGGCTACAGCCTGAAAAAAACTTATATTCAGTAACAACTATCTCTTACTCTGTAGCTAACCTTATTCAGGTATACAATGCACCTACTTATACAATAGGTCCTCTTGGGTTTCCTCCAACTACCTACCTGATAGAAATTAAATTCTACAGCTACTTAAGTCCTATTACATAAACGTTTGTGACAGACAATTTAAGGTGATTCTTCAGATCCACACCAAAATCAAATACTAAATGAAAAATGGATCTCTTCTGGTTCTGACGCAATCATTCAACCTCCTCCCATTAACTTTTCAGATTCATCTTTTACTCAGAAGTTCTCTGAGATACGCCATCCTTCAAAATTTTAAATTTTCTCAAAAGGCACACTAAGCATTATGTTGTCATCCCATGTGGCTTTGGTTGATGATGCTCCTGCATCATTTGACCAAATAGGGATAAGTTATTTTTACCACCCTTCTTGTTGGTTGTTGACTCCATCTGAGTCTCCTCAATACAGTCATCATGTAGCATTTCAAAGTTAGGAAGGTTCTCATGAGAACAAATACCTCAAAAAAATGGTTCCCATGATGTTGGGAATCCATTCAGTTCCATGTTCACCAACTCTACATGCACAACATTATCCCCAATTGTTCTAAGTTGATCATGAATCTACTTGACCTTCATAAGGTAATTGGTGACCGAATTTGATTTGGTCATCTCTATGGACTTGAATTTTTTTTGCAATATCATCTTTCTATTTTTCTATTTATGTTCCCACTCTGATAAAGGATAACTAAGGCATCAAACATTTATTTTGTCATTTTCTTCTTGGATATATGAGGCTTAAAATCATCCTTTATGAAATCCATGATCATTTGTTTATCCTTCACTTCCTTCTTGTGATTTCCCACTATTGTAAATATGTAGATGAAGGCACAACATCCTTGAAAATAACCCAAAGATCATTATCTTCTAATAAGAGTGTAACCCTCGCTTTCCATGAGAATAAATTTGAAGCACCATACAATATATCCTTGAATCTAAGGATAATGATGGTCATATCTAAGATCTAATGCACAAACTCCCAAATCTGAAAATTAGTCCTTGAAAAAAATATTGAAACCCTCTAATTTTTTGTCCTTCTTTCCAATGATTGATTTACCATTGTAAACCCTTGAGAAACTCAATCAAAGAAATAGATTTGATACCATGTATTTTTTTCCATCCATAGGTGACCATTTTGAAAATGTTCTCTCAGTAAATAACTCAAAACAAATTTTATTTAAAGGCAAAAAATCAAATTTCTAAACATTGCATCAACTAAAAAAATGAACAACAAAAGAAATAAAACACATACACAGGGATTTCTCCTTCTAATTAGCTTTTCAATCCTTTGATCAAAGCTTACAATTTGACCTCTGCAACCTACTTTAAACCAACAATTGTACGGTCTTTAAATCACCTCAAACAAAAGTGTATGGCCTTTGTATAATATGGTACAGCTACAACAATACATCCTACTTTATTTATGCCTTTTCTGGACAGAAAAACACTCTTTCTCCCCTCTCAACGTTGAAGCATGCTTACTAAATAGTTATATATCCATATCTTAAAATGTATGGTCATATTTGAATATGTATAGTGTTTGCATAAAGAAAATACAGCTTCAATAGTGGTATGGATTGTATGGTCTGCTATACTTTCTAGTATGTTTAGAATATCTACTCATTTTCTTCCTAATGCACTCTTCCTTCTTCCAACATTCTTGATATCCTATCATGTATGAGTTCACCTTCTTCTATCTTGTCCTATTTAATCTTTGAGAGAAGATAACTAATCTCTTCAATCCTAGACATTATTCTCCTCAATACTAGTTTCCACCTATCTCAATCATGAGATGTATGGATAAGACTAAATCCTAATCTAAGTAACTAATGTTTTGGAACTTCTAGAACATTTGATTTATATTCCTAAAACTAGTTGAATTAAAAAAAATTAGACTTCCATTTTTTTCTTTTATATTTCAAGTGAATTTACAAGATAGAATTAGTGATCACCTTTCCACACACTCACCTAGAATTATTTTCCCAAAATTATTTTCCTAAGTTTTATAGTCCAATGTTGAAAAAACTTCCTTGGATGAGAATATTCTCTCTAGAGAATATTCCCCTACAATATAGGGCATTCCTATTCAATTTAGAGTCATTTACACTCAGTTAGACTAGTGGAATTCACTCATGTCTGGAAACCTTGGTTTTATCACTAGCAGTTGCATGTGTTTCTCTCACTTCCACATGTGTGACTCAGTTAACTAATGATTGCATGGATCAGGTAACTAGGACTAGGTGGCAATTCACTCCGGTGTTTGTCAATGAGTATCTAGATATCTCTATATCACTACTATGGCACATTGGTCACTCATGTATCCAATATCTATTGTACATTATTCACTCTTTTAGTGTGGAATACGGTGAATACATTTTCTCATTCTTTCTCTCCAATTTTTCTCTCTTCTTCTCACCTTTGCAAGTTGTATATGTTATTTTTCTAGCTAGATATTATGTGTAGGTATTCACCACATCTTAAATGGTATCATATCCCATAAGATGCTAGGAAGAAGGTGCACCAACACTTTATTTGCAGGTACTGAAGATTGAAGAACGCAGAAAGAATGGAATTTATGTCGTCTGCAATTTTAACGTCATATAACTATTTGGAGTGGAAGCCAAAGATTTTACTTCTTCTTAGAAGTAAAGACTTATACCAAATAACCATGGCAATGGAATTAGAGCATGATTCCATCGATGATAAAAATGACTTTCTCAATAGACAAGATATGGCCATAAGATGTATCTTCTAGTTTATTTCTCCTGAAATTATCCACCAAGTATATGATGAATCACGAGACTCAACTCCAAACTATGGACCAGATTGGAGGTTCTATTCAGGAATAAAAAATATCATGAATATTCCACGCAGGAGATTGAAAATATTGATCCATAAGAGAATCCATTATAAAATTAAGCCTCTTATTATGAAGAGTCTTCTACACAAGTATCTGCACAAATTTTTGTTCCACTAATTGCAGATGATGTCTACTCCATTTCATATTTGTTTTCTAAATTTCATGTGGAATATATCATGCATGCATCTTAGGAGTCACATGTAGACACTTTTTCACACGCCATGCATGCATCTCATGAGCCACATGCATGCATCTCGGGAGCCAAAAGGGGGGTCACTCACATTAGATTCAATTCTAACATTTTCAAAGCAGAATTTGCAAAATAAATAAATAAATAAATAAAGGATATTTGAATTCCTCTCATAAAAATTTCCAATTTCAAAAAAGACATCGTCTGAAATGGAGCCCAAGAAGTGAAGTTATGATCATTTTAGAATCAGCAAATTTTTCAATGTTTTTCTGGAAACAACTGCACGATTTTAAAAGCTTCATCCAAACTTCATTTGGATCTTCTTCATTACAAAAAGAGAAAGTGGATATGTGTGGACATCTCACTGGTGCATCTATTTCATAATATCGGTGCAGACATCTAAAGTCTTCAATGAGCACAAACTTGCATAGTTGTGAGGTCTTTGTGGAGTGAAGGACATAGTTTCTTAGCAACTGCTTTTGTTCCTTCTTATTTTATTTTTATTATGAATTGTACTTTGAGGGAGGGGGGGTTCCCATGAGGTTTTCCCTCTTTCCTCATTTTTTCAATGTCTCATTCTTATATGCATTGTACAATGGGTACCTAACATGGCCTATGTTCTCGAGACCTATTCATCATGTACACCCTAGTAGTGTTTGGGGGGGGTTGGATATATTACACACTCACCTAGAATTATTTTCCTAAGTTTTATAGTCCAATGCTAAGAACGCTTCCTTAGATAAGAATATTCTCTCTAGATAATATCCCCCTTCAATATAGGGAGATCCTCTTCAATTTAGAGTCGGTTAGACTAGTGGAATTCACTCATGTATGGCAACCTCAGTTTTATTACCAGTAGTTGCATGTGTTTCGCTCACTTCCACGTGTGTGACTCATTTAACTGATGATTGCATGGATCGGTTAACTAGGACTAGGTGACAGTTCACTACAGTGTCTTTCAATGAGTGTCTAGATTATCTAGATCATTACTATGACGCATTATTTACTCATGTAGCCTATATCTATTGTAAATTATTCAGTCTTTGTGTGTGGAATATGGTTAATACAATTCTCACTCTTTTCTCTCCAATTTTTCTCTCGTCTTCTTACCTTTGCAAGTTGTGTTTGTTCTTTTGCTAGCTAGATCTCTTGTGCAATTACTCACCACATTTTACAAAGTGGTCACCAAAGAAATGTCTTGAACCACTTCATGCACGTTCACACTAAACCTATGCAAGAAGTTCATTATCGAGCTACATTTATCAACAAGTACACTATCACAAATGAATCTAGAAATGGACACAATACATCATTTATCAATCACATAAATGTAGTTGGTGCATTACATAAACCAAAAGGAATTACCAGTCATGCATATAGACCTTACCTTGTCTTGAAGGAGATCTTCTAGGTATTTTCTTCATTATCTCGTATCTAGTGGTATCTTGATTTGAGATCGAACTTGGTGAAGTACTTGGCATGCTACAACTAATCTAACAAATCATCAATCCTAGGTAGAGGGTATTGATTCTTGAAGGTGATCTTGTTCAAATATATGTAATCAATACACATTCATCAAGTCCCTTCCTTATTGGATACTATAATGATAAGTGGCCCACATGGTGAGGTGCTTGGTCGAAATACTCCCTGCTCCAACAACTGCAGTAAGTGTATCTTCACTTCATCTACTTCCAGGATGCATTGTTTGTACATTAATCCAATATTTGGCAATGGGGAATCAAGAAGCAATTGTGTCTCATGCCCCACTTCCCTCTTAGGTGGTAACCCTTTAGGCTCCTGAAAATTTTCTTTGTATGCCAAAAACAACTCCTCCCTTGACATTTCCACTCGTTAGTACATCCCTATAGAGATATATTTCCTTCTACCAATTTATCACCTTTCTCTCTTAAGAAAAGTAATACAAAATCCCTACTATAAATAATGAATTTCTTCACTTGGTTATCACTTACTATAGAGATCTTGGAATTACCTTTGTGTGCATTGATGATCAAAGTTTTATCATCCTTGATGAGGTAGTATTGATTTTCTCTCCTCGTGAATATTGCATCCCTCATATACAAGTAGGGGCTTTCAAACACTACACCACACACATCAAGTGGTATTAAATCCACCTCCACTTCATCCATATAGTTTGTACTTATAGTAAATTTGATATTACACTATTTAGTAACCTTAAGATTTTCATCCTTATTTACCCTTCACAATGGATATGGGTTAGGATTATCATGCAATTTCACTCCAAGCTTGTTGGCTAGATATTCTACTATGAGATTTCCTTGTGAAATGAAATCAAATAGAGCTTCCACCTCTGTCTTCTTGACCTACATATTAATATGGAGTTTAGTCATATGCTTGTTTTCCTTGTGATGAAGGATATTCAGGTTCACCTCCTTCTGCATGATAGTGCGGAAAATATTTTCATCTACATCCAAGATTCTCTCTATACGGTTTCCTAAATCCATGGCTAGCAAGTTCTTCTTCTTGGAAACCTTCTTACAGTGGTTCGAATTAAGTGCTAGATGTAGCTTTCAACACTTATCTTCAGTGTGATTGTCAATATTACAATGGTTGTAGTGGTTGTTTGGATTCTTGCACTGATATGTAGTGATTATTGTCTCCTTGCCCTTTCCATTTTACTTCTTCTTCCCCTCCATGGAATCATCTTGGTGATATTTTTATTTAGAACCACTTGGTTTTCCTTTCTTATTGCCTATATTCTCTAATTATTGTGTTTTCACATAGGTCTCATCAATTATTCTAGGTTTAAAGAGTGTCAATTTATTCCATAAATATTTGTGTAGAACTCTTAGATACTTCAGGAGTATGCTTGGGTTCTTGGGAGATATACCCACCTTAATCATCATTTTTCTTAACACAATGGTGTACTCTTGCACACTATTCCCTTTCCTCTACCTAAAGTGATGCCAATGGATCCACTAGTCCTTGAAATGCCCAATAGGGTAGAAGTTGGACTTGATGAGAGTTTTAAATACCTCCCATTTAGTCACTAGGAAATTACCCTATAGCTTAAGTGTCTCTATGTGGATTTCCCACTAGGTTAGGGCATGGACCTCTAATTTCAGTCGAGAAAATGAAAAAAAAATCTCTTCTCCTATGTTATGGACATTGAAATAAACATTTAACAGTCTTGCAACTAGTGATTCAACTTAACATATTCAATTTCACCTTGGTAGGGTTTGATGTCCACTTTCACTTCCATTTTAAATAAAGATTGTGAATAAGTGATGACACTAGAACTTGGTTTCTCTTTCTCTTTCTATGTTTTCATCTATTTTTCATGGTTTTCATTATCTCTTGATTTCTCATCTGATCCAACTTTTTATTTAGATCCACCAACCTACCCAAAGGTCCAAACTTGTTCTCTAGAGACGTCATGAGAAGGGTCATGTTAATATAGATATCAACGGCTTGTTCTTCCTTTCCTTATAAAATATTTCATTTGTCTCATTATGAGAGTTGTTACCACTGGACTCATCCACCATGGGTAGGGTTTTGAGACTTCCTTCTTAATCCAATTCTTAAACCTTGCAAATTTCCACAAAAACCCATATAAAACACTTGGATACCAATATGATCTATCAATTTTCATAGATATTCCATTAGAATAGTTCATCACAAAAAATCTCATTATATTCTGAAATATTTTACTATGTAATTGATTACCTTATATCTCAATTTTAATATTACTATCATAGAATTCAAATTTATGGGAATAAATCCTTAGTGTTCCCCTCTTGTTATCTCCAGGCACAGTTTCCTTCTCATTGCAAGAGGTGGCTCCAGTCATCGTACCTGTAGCCTTCGTGGTCATCTCACTACCTCGTGGGAATAGTTGAGTGTCGAGGAGTCTACAGCAATTTTTCAAACTAACACACCCCCAGAAGTTTGAGAAGAGATTGATTTAGGGGAAGTTGATGTGTTCCTTCATAGACATTTCATCCAGGATGAGAGTGGAGGAAGATATGTGTTCCTGGATCTTGCTATTGTTTTATCTGACACCGGGGAAACCAAATATTTCAAAACAATAGACTTGTATTGGCACATGAAATCCCTCATGGATAAGGTGTTGATGGAAAGGACAAAAGCTTATATTGAAATATTTCTCCAATTGGATGATGTATAGTTGTAAATCAAGAAAGTCGACCACAAAATCGATCTGTTGGATAATAAATTAGCAGGCCTGGACTTCTCCAAGCTCAACATTGCATGACCTTAGGTTCCTACTGCTAGAAAAAAAAATCTCCATGTTTAATCTTTCTAAATGTTAGGATGGTTAATTTGTTAGTTTCTTAGTCTTAGAGGCAGTATGACTATAGTATCTCCTCATACTAGATATCAGGCTATAGATCAATCTTGATGCAATAGAATCCTGGTCATCCCTAGGGATGACACACCGAAGGTAGTTACAAGGACATGACAGAGCTATTACAGTAGTGATTGATTGTTGCAGGATGTGAATGATATAGACTGCTAGGAGTAACAAAAGTGGTGCAAATCGATTGAATTCCATAGAGTTGTAGCATTTGGACTATTGGTAGTAACATCAGTGGCACAGATCAATTGAATGCTACAGATTTGCAGCATTTGGACTATTGGGAGTAACAATAGGGGTGCAAATCGATTGAATGCTACAGAGTTGCAGCATTGGAGCACCTGGGAGCACTGTTATAGAATGGACAAGTGTGTGTGGATGGCTACATTGTAGAGGACAAATATTACAGAAGAAATTGCGGACATTATGGCTCAAGGAGCGTATTGTTTGACTGAAGCGGAAGCAGGTGTGAAGGGAGATGAAGAGTCATTGTGGAAAGGACAAGCTACAAGTTGGAAGGTGAATGGATTGAAGAGTGTTGGGGAAACTGAAGCGAACAATTTCTGGATGAATAAAACACAGCATCGGAGATATTGATGGGGAGCTTGCATAACTAAGAGGACAATAGGAGAGATCTCGCAAGATAGGAAAGAGAAGTGGTTAAGGTTTCCATGGCCTCTAGCCTAGCAACCCAATGGAGATTGTAATTGCATATCTGGTCATTGAGCCATTATATTGTAACTTGTATGATGAATAAAATAATTACTATTGCAGAATTAATCTTTATGTGTGTGCATGAATGAATTCATATACAATGTTATGTCTTGTGTTCTTGACATAAGTATGTAGGATTTAATGTCTTGCATGAATGAGTAAACTATGTAGAGAATATTGTTGTATGATATGGCTATGAAGGTAGCATGATTCTATGGAAGGTCGTGTTGGAATTTGTGCTCTTCCACAAGAAGAATGAGCACTCTGGTTCTATGACCATTGAGGATTATATTTGAGTACAGAAGATGTGAACATAAATTGTTGTTCCAAGTGTGGGTTATGTGTTGCAGAAATGTACTTTCCACACCAGAGGCATACTATAACATGAGACGGATTAATGTCAGAGATGAGTTGCAGCAAGGGATTATAGTAGCAGAGATATGTTGTGAAATACATGTTGTTGTAACAGGGTGTGTGTGCAACAAGATGAGTGTTGCAGCGTGAGGATGATTGAGTTGTAGCAAAAGTATTTTTCATAATAGAGATATGTTTTGAGAGACAATATATAGCAGAAGGATGTGTGTTGTAGTTGTGGGTGTATGTGAGTTGCAGCAGAGGTGAGTTACAATAGAATGTGAGTTACAGTGAGTTGCAACAGAAGACTAATTGTAGCAGTGAGTTAGTAGGCAAGTTGCAGTAGAGGTGAGTTGCACAAAAGGCAAGTCACAGTAAGAAATGAGTTGTGGAAAAAATATGGTTGAGTTGCAGCAAAGGGTTTGTCACCATAGAAGGGAAGAAAATGTGGATACATGGGAGCATAGGTACAACCCTAGAGGTTGTGACATGAGTAGGTGACAAGAAGGAAATGTAGCAATCAATTGTAGTATTATGGTAGTTGTGATTCATATTACACACACATGAAGAAAATGTTATGTTGTGAACGTACTCTGATGGCAGGGAGCGGTTTCCTATTGCATCAGGTGGTATCAGAGCTTGGTTCAACTTTGGGGTGAAATAATGTAAGGAGATATCAGAGCACGGTTCATTTATGTAATTAAAAAATGTGAAAAGATATCATAGCATGGTTCAACTCTCGGATAAAATAATGTGAAAATATATCAGAGCTCGGTTCAACTCTGGGGTGAAATAATGTGAGGAGATATTAGAGCATTGTTCAATTCTAGAATTAAAGACTGTGAAAAGATATCAAAGCTTGGTTCAAATCTGGGGTGAAATAATGTGAAAAGATATGAGAGCATGGAATTCAGCTTTAGGGTGAAATAATGTGAGAAGATATTAGAGTGTGGTTCAGCTCTGGTATGGAAGAAACTACAAGGCAAGAAGACCTATGAGAGTGTGGTTTTATCTTGTGTTGTTGAAGGAAGCATGATAAGAGATAATGTCAAAGAAAGGGCTTTTGAAGTGTAGTCCTACTTAGGGCTATGAAATAACTCCTGAGGATTTTTTCATGAAGATGAGAAGGTTAATGAGGTACAGAAATAAAGAGTTAGAATGCAGATAATGGAGTGGTAGAAGATGTCAAGATGACGCTTAAAATGGAAAAAGATGGCAAGGAACATAAAATTGCATGAAGGAAAGTTCAGAAGGTTGTTGTGGAAAAGGAAGAAGGCTCTGACATAAATGGATGGTAGTTGTGGTGGTGTTTATCCATGATTGTTATCTTGGAATGAAGGCATGGTCATCAAAAATGAGAAAGTGTGGTTGCGTGGGGAATGCATTCAGAAGGTTTCCTTGACTGGAGACTGGGCTCATATGTTGTAAGAAGCATGTTGGTAGCAGTGAGCGCATTGCTACCATATGGTGACTACAAGTTTTGTGTGGACCTGAATTTAAGAGAAATAAAGAAGAACGGAGATGCAGAAAATTTACAACAGTGGAAGATAGAGACACGTGGTTGTGTCGAATGTAACAAAGAAAGGAGGGAGAGACGATGGAATTTTTTTTTCCCTGGATATGTATTTACTTGCTTGCAGGAAGAAATAAATTTGTGGTTGCATATGGAAGCAGATGTGCTTGGCTGAAGAGAAAAATGCAATAGAATGATAACTATGTAGGGAAAGGAAACTGCAAGGATTACAGAGGTTTCAAATGATGAAGAAGATGATGTTGTGAAGATGAAGCATGATGAAAGTTGTCTAGTTGAAGATGGATAACATATAGTCTGAAGGATGAGGAAGATGATGAGGATGTTGCTGACAGAGATAGGAGAATATTTCAAATCTCTTGAGGAAGAAGACATTCTATAGAAGAATGTTAGAAAAGTGAAGGTTGTTGAGGACCGAGCATGAAGGTGTTGCGTGGAGAAGAAGAAGACTCTTTAAATATGTGTCTTTGGTAATTTTCAAGAATGTGTATATGCCAATTGAATCATTGGTTGAGGTAGTCTTCATGTGGTTTTGGATTGATTCAAGGGAGGTGTAACATGGGAGAATGTGACTCCATGTTGTGTAGCTTCGAGCATGAGTGGTTGGTTGCACCAAAGGCACTTTGTACACTGCATGAAAAATGGCAGTGGGATGTCCTGGATTGGACGTGACTTAGATGAATTTGTGTAGGTGATGTGTATTGATTCAAGGGAGGTGTAATATGGGAGCATGAGACTCCATGTTGTGTGGCTTCGGGAATGAGTGGTTGGCTACACCGAAGGCACTTTGTACATTGCATGAAAAAGGGAAGTGGGATGTCCTGTATTGGAACTGAATTAGATCGAATTGTGCAAGTGATGCATGAATGAAAATCACCTGATGAGTGATTGTGGTAATGAATAAAGAGATAAAGAGAAGGTAGCAGTACCAAAAGTTGAGTTGTTGCGGAAAGTTGAGTTGTAGCAGGAAAGAAATGAAATTTCCAAATCTCCATGAGGAGAATATTGTTGTGTTGTTGTGGATTGATCTGCAGTGAAGGGAAACAATGAGTTGAAAGAAAGAATGTGCAGCAAAGGAAGATGTCTTGCAAATTGAAATGTATTGCA
>ML863810.1:0-15657 GCA_009831015.1 Picea engelmannii | reverse complement strand
TTCGCAACCAATGGCTGAATAGGATGCGAGGAAACCTCAAAAGACTCATAATCATAAGAGCTTGCAGACAGGGACAACAATCTTTGTACCTCTAGAATGTCAAGGCACAAATGAGTAAGGTGATCTCCCTTGCAAATATTACAAGGGAACTTAGGTTTATGTCCTATCCATCTAAGTTTCTCAACAGAATTAATTCCCCCAGCATGGCTGGCAGTGGTTGGTTACACATCTCCAACATGACTTGCAGAGGTTGGTGATGGGTCGATAACATAACTCACAGAGGCTACAAACCTATTGCCAGTATGACTAGCAGGGACTGGGCTTTTTCCCCCCAGCATGACTTGTAGAGGGTAGGTGATTGCCCCCAGCATAACTTGCAGAGGATGGATATGTACCCGCAACATAACTTGCAAAGGTTGGGTGTTGGTATTCAATGTGACTTGCAGAGGTTATCGACCTATCTCCAACATAACTCGCAGAGGTTGGTGATTTCTCTTCCTATTCTTCCTCTTTCTATTTTTTTTAGACTTCCGGTTACTAGTAATTGTACTTTCACTAGAGGTGGGAGAAGGAGGAGAAGAAGAATTTGTTGATGAAGAAACATCAATAGGGTGCCCAAGACATAAAGTGCTTAATTGAAAAGTGTCAAGAGCATTTGGGACATTTGGAATGGTACCCAACCAAACCAGTAGTCCCACATTCAACCCAGGAATGTACAAAGTGGCCATCAAAGGGACACCAACATTTCTGAAGAAGGGAAAAGCACAAGAATCCCCTTGTGAAGGGGATCCTTGGTTGGTATAGCTGGGAACTTTAACCATGAAGATCCTATGCACAGGTTCTCCCCTTGTGAGATATTTCAAATCCGTAAAAGTCTCATGCACTAACTCTGGCAAACCAGTGGTATCAAAATAATGCCTATAAAGAGGTGGCTCCACGTTTCTAAGCGGAAGACAAAAAAGTCCTCCTGACTAGTGGAGTGGGCGGTATACCACCCTAGGTCAAAGACGCAAAGCCACGACTGACTAAATCACTATGGAAAACTAGGGAGCACAGAGCACACATTAAAAGTTCCTACAGGAAAATCAAGAAAACAAATAACTAGTTGGAAGAATAGTTACACCAACCAACACTAGAGCAACTAACCAATGCAAGCACAGCTCGAAAACAGAAGCACCCTCTGGGTATACTCTACAAAGCATGGCCCGATTTCTATCCTAGGTACCGTAGTATACCCCCGCAGTCACATGTGTATGTCCCTAAAAATATGGGAAACTAGGTTGCTAGCGCGTGAACAGTCACCAGGCGGGTACAGTCGAAAGTTGGGTAGACCACAATGAGCAGGGTATCGAGCCCGAAACTTGTCAAGAGTATCGAGAGAAAGTGCTCTGAAAGAAGACTAAGGACCTCGAATGGATTCAAGACCCACGAAGCTCCGTGGCAAATGCAATCGACGGATTCCAAAAACAAGCCCTCTATATGTGTTCTCCACTATGATTGGTCCATCTTTGGAGGGGTTATCTCCACTACCTTTCTGCATGCGACCTCGTGTTTATCCCCTGTGTTAGAGGGGGGTCCCGGATAACTTTCACGATACTGGACTTTTACACTCCTTAGCACAGACTCATATGTTTGTTTTATAGCCTTAAAGAGTTTCCTCTCCAACCTAAATCAAGGCTCTAGCCTAATCTAGTTGATGGACCCTACAAACATAAAGTCTAGTAAATTTTAATTAGCATTCTTTTTATTGGCTTGATTTACTCAAAAGGGTATGGTAGTGCAACTAATGGTGTTAAGACTCTTTGTGAAAAATGCTGAAACTTATATGAACACTGACAAAAAATGCTTATATTTCTTAATTTTTTTTTTTTTGAAATGCTTTTAAGATGAGAAGAAAACACAACACTATGCTAATTTCTTTTCTTTTTCAAATAAAAATGCAAAGAAAATGCCAGGAAAGAAAGAGACCTCAAAACCTAAGTTTTGTTTTTTTATATTTTCTTCCAATCAAACCAGAAATAACAAAAGATTCTAAAAGAGACTGATGAATGCACGATTCATGGCCATGAGGGGGAATTTTTTTTCAAAATGGAACTCATTTTTCTTAAAATTTCAAGCTAAAAATAAGTTTAAAAAGCTAAGAAACAAAAGAAATCTTTTAATGAAAAAGCAAGCTATTGTTGTGATCAAACCCAAGTTAATGACCGCTATGACAGAGACCCAAAATCCTGAGAGGTATAACTCTTGACAAAGGAAAGGATGACTGCCTTAGCCTAAACAAAAAAATTCTCTATAGGCACTTTGTTGACAGTTCAACAACAAGTGTGTGCATGTGATTTGTGTAAAGTCAGGGTGCGTGTACACGCATGCAAACCTTATACAGGCCACGTGTACTTTTGAAACTCTAAAAAATAAAATGACAAGAAATCAAGCCCATGCAGATATTACTGGTACTGAGAACCAAAATCTCTTGAAGACTCAGATACTTACTTTGAAAAAAAAAAGAAAACAATTCAAGGAAAAACAATCATAGAACAAATAAATTTAAGGTGAAACCTAAGCTATAGACTACAAACAACCAAGACTAGAAAGAGTTCCAGAAAACCCCCGAGAATGACTAATTCTGACGGGGAAGAGGATGACTACCTCAAAAATTCTCTGGACTCATACACGCTACTGTTACTTCCTCAGCTAGCGTTTACACACAGGCTGTAAGAATGTAGGGCGCGAGTACACGTGTGCAGACCTTATACAGGCCGCGTGTACCTATGTGGGTATTCAAAAACAATTATAGTCCAACAAAGAAATAGAGATAGCTGGTATGGAAGACCAGAATCTCTGTTAGCTCAGACTTTGCAGAAACTTCAAAAAATAGGAAAGGAAACCAGTTTTTTAAAAATACCCCCAAAAAATAAAATTCTTAGGAACCCTAGAGACTTCCCCAGTACGGTCACTAATTCTGTTGTGGTGCGAAATCCCCCTATGGACTAGAAATTAGGGTTATATTTTGCATGCAGATATGACCAAAATAAATTTACTTTCTTTTCAAGGAAAATCTCCCTGCGGACAGGTAGATCTCCTCTTGAGAGATAGACTCTTAACTCTTAATACAAAAGATGCTTAACGTGGACACTGACTTCCTTTCAAATCTATACAAACTAATGCATGAGGAGGCAGGAGAACAGAAGTACCTTTTTACCGATGTTTGTCCCTGCACGCTCTGAGTTGAGCTCCAATATTTCACTCCTCGATGAGCCTTGTAGACAAACAACAGTACAACCACTTCCTACTCTATTGATATTAGCTCGAAAATAGATCTATCTATCAACGATAAGTTCATGTACAATTAAACACAAACTAGAAAGAAATAGGCCAAGAGTGTCATATTAATGAGAACAATGACAGAAGTAGCTTACAACTGTATATGTGAATGCGACAGCTTCGTCAAGTCCCCTTTGTCTAACCCTTGCTCAAAAAGTCCACGATCCGGATGACAACAGCTTCACTGATTACTCTCCTCTAGTTCACCGTGTGTTTCCTATGAGATCATAGGTTTCATGCTTGCAATTCTTCCCTTTTTTCACCATTATAGAGCCTGCTTATATAGGTTAAGAGAGGCTTAACCTCTTGCGGTATCTTTAGGGTAGGTTGAGGAATTCCCTCCTTAGATCAGGGATCTCCTGATTGAACCAGGAATTCGAATGCAATTGCTTTCCAAACTTGAAAGATCCTCCCCTTATTCTCCTCAACGGATCAACTACTGCACTGCCCAGATTAGATAACGCTCCCTCAAAAGGGGCATCAGAGCGCTATAATGCTTCCTGGTAGGCTCAAGGGGAGCGTCAGTGCTTCAAATATGTGTAGTGCTCCTTCAGAGGGGTCATTTGGTTTTATAACACTCCCCAACACCTTATAGGGGAGTGCCAATGTTCCTAAGGCTGATGTAGAGGAGTGCTCTCATCTAAAACCCTAGTTTAAGAGCTCCTTTCAGGTGGCAAGAGATTTTTGACTTCAGTTAACCATCCTTCTTCCTCCAAATCAGGTGTTTGAGGTATTCTAAGTGTCTCCTTAGTGGTGTCATCATGGCAGTATGCTTTGTTTGACATTTGCGACACTTGTGAACAACATGTGACACTTGCGATAGTTGTGAGGAACATGCGACACTTGCGACACTTATCAAATCGAGTAATATTGATGTGTAACAGATTGCCCCCCAAAGTATGAAGTTAGAAGATGAGAACTGATAAATGAAATTCTTTGTATAATTTCAAGAAAGGGTATAGACTCAGAGAACCTGACGGAAGCTGCACACAAACATCCAACAAATATCATGACATGTTTCAAAACCCAAGGCAGGCATACCTATGCTTGGGTGATCAAGACTTGCAAGATATGGCCGCCATAAAATACACTGCGGATCCATAATTGTATTGATGAAAAGGTATAGCCACTGAAGATACAATGTGGATCTATACTTTGATGACCTGGACTGATCGTAGCCACAAAGAATACACAGTGGATCTACGATATGACAAGACATAGAATCGACCAATACAAAGTGGATCTATGTAACAGTGGATGTATCATTTGTCCAAGAGAAATTCCTTCGCAACCTGGGAAAAGCATATGTCAGAGTGATCACTCAACCCAGGGTCTTCTTACCGATCCCGATGTGGTACGAATCTAACCATGTGAATAGATGTCCTGATGTCGAACATGGTAGAAACCACTTGATTACCGGTCAATGGTGTAAACCGTTAACAAGTGCGAGGGAGATCACCATTAATGTCAATGATTCCAAAGGTACCCTAGTACATTCCAACGAATGTGAATGGATGAGCTGGAGTTGAACATCCGTGGAATGATCTGATCAGAGGTCAATGATGTAAACCTACTATCGAATGTGAGGAGGTCTTCCATTGAGGCATGCAGGTCCGAAAGTACTAACTGGTTTCTAAGCCTAATTCCTGGATAATGTGTTGAGGTTGACAGGAATAAACTCATTGAAGGAGGGCCTTGATGTATCCCCCATCAACGACACGAAACGGACACAGAGATGTAGTTGGTAGATCAAATGAACATGGACTGACATGGGTTTTGAGATAAGATACTTGTGATGGTTGACTCTAGAGGCGGATACTTCCCTTGAACACTGAGGCACAACAACAAAACATGACATGGACCAAAACTTGATGATGCAATGGATGTTGTGACTTCTGTCAGGTGACCCAAAGGAGTGAAAGAAACTCAAAGGATTGGCTCAGTGCAGAGGTTCAGCAGATTATAATGTGTGCAAATGACAAAGTGTCGTGTTCAAGGGTGACTCTAAGAATTAGTAATGTTCTCAAGAGATTGCTTGGCTTGCTTCTTTCAAATTTTCCCCCATCCAGATAGACGAGTACCTCTTTTTGATTTAATGAGCTTGAGGAGGATAACACATGCTCGATATAACTTACCTTCGGTAAGTTCCTCTTCCTTTATTTAACAAACTGAAAGAAGTAAGGGTTCAATCCCATATGGGCCTGTCGATGTGTGTTTTAGCGAGTCCAAAGACAGAAAACTCGAAGGTTTTTCATGATTATAGATTCTGGAAAAACACTTAAAAGAGAACTCTCTCAGTCCCTTTTTCGTAAAGTAGTCTGACGAGACCGAAAAAGAGATAAACTATCACTCGAAAGACGCCCTTTCGAACCTTTTAACGAGCGTGAAAGGAAGCAAGATCACTTGACAATCTTTTCATATTTAGAGAGTCTGAAAAGAGTTTAAAGATGACTCTAGGGGGGTTCCTTTTTTGTGTGTCCATGCGGGTCCAAAAAAGAAATAAAAGTTTACCAGGTGCGTTCTCATATTGTCGAGCTTGAAAATGAACTAAGACTATGCTCATGGATTTGACAAGGTAAACGAACGATCAGAACTACTAGGAAACCTGCGATGTCAAAACTGCAATCTAGAGGTTTAGTGAAGCCATAAATATACCTTACAAAAAATGGAAATTTATAAATAGTAATACAATGAAAATTTCATTTACCATTTCATTTTGCATAAGGATTTGTAGTAGTGGAGATTCTCATTTTGGAGGTCGATCTTGTTTCACTTGATACCGGAGCTACAATTGACCGTTTTTATTGCCGTTTGGACCAGGTAGATCTTCATCTCCCCTTCTTTTAATTACATGGTTTAATATTCATTTTCATAGCAACATTTAATTTAAAAAATGAAGCCCTAAGTTGCCCCAAAAAAGGTCAAATCAACCTCTATTAAAAACGATGGAAAAAAGACATTCTTTTTGCAAAAACATTTTTAGAAGGTGATAGCCAAGATGCCAACGCCTTAATACCTAAGTGGATGGGTCGTTTTTGTCAAAGAATCCATAAAAATTCGCACATATGCCCACGTAGCCATCATCTTAATTTAAAAAATGTTTTATTGTTGTGTGATGAATATTGAATGGAAAAGAGAGGGCATGACGATTATAAAAGAGGGCGTGGTCTTTTTAAATAATGTGGGCATTAGATTTCATGTTTTTAAATTGCTTTAAGAAATTGTCGAAATTGCCAAAATATTGAAATAATGAAATTCTTTATTTTTTTGTTTTGTAGGTGATTTCGACGACCATGATCGAGAGGAAAGAACGAGAGCATGAGATTGATGACTTGGATTCCTTGCAGAGTCCTCGCACGTTGAGAGCTTGTGGATTACTGAAATTCTTCAAATTGCAAAAAATGAAGAAGGAGATTTTTTTGCTTGAGCACATAATTAGCTTATGGGATGTCGCAGAGCAAGGGTTCTGGATTGGAACACAAATTCTAACCATCGAGTTGGAATATGTGTATATCTTGATTGGCCTTTCAAAAAGAGGGGTTCCCATATCTTTTTCTGGACAGAGGGCACTTCCCGAGCAAGATGGCGTGTATCTGGCACGTCATTGTGTCCCAGGAGCAAGATTGGTGGGGGGTAGAATCCCTATCAAGGATATCCAGGAGTTACCTCTCTGGTCCATTTTGTTTTCCATCACGTGCGTGACGTGAAGTACTAGCACACATCTGGCATCGAGATCGCAGGTAGCTTATGGCGTACAATGTTTGGAGCCAACACTATTTAACTAGAGTGTAGGGTTCCTTCGGAATGTGAAGGAACAGGTTTCACGGTGTAGGATGGGACAGAAACAGTTTGGATACGGCTCTTTCTTGGTCTTGTTTTTATTAGAGTGCATCCCCCAGATGCAGCCTCAGATAGCACTGGTAGTGAGACTAGTGGAAGAACCATGGATGGAGAGGTGGACTAGTCTGTCTCTGAGGCTAGTAGCGGAGTCAGAGTTTCATTTCACCGGTGACTTCTTTGTTTGGTTGAGATGGCAGTATCTCTGGATAGAATACTTCCCGTATGCTGAGGTGGATTTCTGCGGGAGCATGGATTTGATTCTACTCGTGGGGGAAGATTGGGATGCGTCAGTAAGAGACTGAACAAAACCTTGTCTAGTTTTTGTTTTTTTAAGTTTTTTGATGTATATATTTTTTTGGGTACGTAGAAGAGTTTTTAATGGATGTATTATTTTCAACATGCAGACAAGGGAGCAGTGTGCCCGACTGAGATACCGATACCAGGACGTCGTGGGGGTGCTCCGGTTGCAGCGGATCCGGGGGCACCAGTGATAGGTCTCTGGGAGGTTCAAAGAAACCTTCAAGGCCTCACGATGGGCATTCCTCCTCTACAGAGGGGAGACATGCCTTTACATCTATAGAGGCACACTCTGGGAGTGCCAGAGAATGTCAATTCTCTACTGAGACACGTAGTGCGCGCAGTGATATGTTACTCTCAGCACAATGTAGTGCAGGGAGATTAGAGTCTCTCTGGTGACTGTATTTTTGTATGACTTGTCAGGCGATGTTCTATGGGTGTAAAGACCCAACATTTTTCTCTTCTAAATACTTTTTTGATGTAATCAAAACATTTTCAGTCACGCTATGTATATATATACAATTCCAAGTTTTTACAGTGCCAAATGATTTTTACATGATGATGCCTTTAATGTGATGTGTTTTAATTTACATGTGATGTACACTTTTGCTTTCCTTTATGAAATCTTATATATGGGTGAGATACTGATCCATAATGTAATTAGCTAATGAATCTGACACACTGTTAAGTTCTCTTAGAATATGTCTGTATTCAATGTAATCAAACATTCGTTCGAGACGATGAACTTGTAGATGGAGACGTAGTAGGATAGGATTACGAATAAAGTAGATTTGATTGAGTTGATAGACCACGAGTTGGGAGTCTAGGTAAACAATGATATGAGAGATACCTAGGGAGGAGGCTTGGGTCAAGAGTCCAATGACAGTATGATATTCTACCATGTTATTAGTCACTGGTCCTAAGCAAATACCTCCTGAACTCACCACCTCGTCAAATTGGTAAATGACCCATGTTGCCAAAGCAATGTTCCGGGTGTGTCGACTAGTGCCATCCACAAACCCGACAAAGATAGGAAAGAAAGATGTCATCTGTGCATGAAAACACAAGGAACAGTTATGAGTGGCAAAGGTAAAGACTTGAGCACGTGAAAGAAACAGACACACCAAACTAAAATACAATAATGTACAAAGCACACATGCTAGGTGATCTAGGCATAGTACTTTTTAAGGTAAATCTCATTCCGGGGCTCTCCCAGGGAGGTTCCATCATAATTGACTAACTCGTAGGTGCCTCTGTGTAGAACATGCTTCATAATGTAAGGGTCATGCCACAAATCTTCTAACTTACCTGTCCCCAATTTGTCATGAGCTTGGTCATAGACAAGGACTAAGTCTCCTTCTACAAAAATCCAAGGATGGACGGATTTGTCGTATTGATTTTTTATCCATTTCCGATGTGCCTCGTTAACGAGAGCGGCATCACGACGTGTTTCGTCCAGTTTGGATAGATATAAGAAACATTCTTATTTGGCAGAAGTATGGGGTAGGAGTTCTACTTTAAGTTTCAAAGATGGAATCTCGCACTCGATTGGTAAAACGACTTCGATGCCATATACTAACTGGAAAGGAGTAAATCTAGTTGCAGTTTTCATGGAAGTACGGTAAGCCCAGAGAGCGGAGAAAAGTTGTAGATGCCAGGATGTCTTGTTTTCCCCTACCATGTGTTGAATCATGGTTTTGAGGAACTTGTTGATGGCCTCAACTTGTCCGTTGACCTGAGGATAGTATGGGGATGATTTTTCATGGAAAAAACCCAATTTGGCATGCAATTCACTCATCATCTGGTTCTTAAAGTGTGCACCGTGATCAGTGAAAATGGCACGTGGTACACCAAAATGAGTTATGATGTGGTTAAAAAGAAACAGAGTTGCGGTACGACCATCGTTCAGAAAGGTAGGCATAGCCTCAACCCATTTGGTAAAGTAGTCGACGACGACGATTATATAACCGTGCCCCCCGGCTGAGGTAGGCTTACATTGCATGAAATCGATACCCCACTTGGAAAAGGGGTCGATGGAGATAATAGGGTGCAACGTAGTAGGGTGGGTTCATGCCTTGTTGTTAAAAACTTGGTAGGGTGGGCACTTTTTGACTGCCTCGATACAATCTTTGAAAATCGAGGGCCAAAAATAGCTGGCACGTAGAATTTTTTGGGTTGTGGCCATCCTAGAAAGGTGACCTCCACAGACTCCAAGGTGACAATCGTTCAGAATGCGTTCATAGTCTGCATGGATCAGACATCGTCGAAGGATGGTGTCAATACCATGGTGATACAAGGTGTCACCAATGATAAGATAACGACGAGAATGGTGGTGAATACGTCGATGCTCTTCGTGGGAAATGTTAGGCTGAAAGCGTTGGGTTTGGAGGTAAAGGAGGATGTCTCCATACCAAGGATCAGATGTGCTGATGAGGAAAATAATTTCATCAGGGAGAGAATCTCTAGGTTTGATGTCTTCATCAACATGGGGGAGATCGCAAATGAGCTCCGCTAACACCAGGGACTTTTTGGATTTGGACATCGTAAATTCAAGATCGAATTTCTGAAGGATGACAATCCATTTAGGGTATTTGCCCCCAAGCACTTGACGTGTCAAGATGTGGTACATGGGGTTTGAGTCTGCAGTCACCGTGGTGGTGCGTAGTAAGATGTAATGGCAGAATCTTTGGACAACGATAACAGCTGCCAGGGCCAGTTTCTCTACATGTGAATATCAGAGTTCGGGTCCAGATAGACTCTTGCTCAGGTAATATATCACATGTTCTTCACCACTGGGGTCCTCCTGAAATAACACCATTGCAATAGTGGAATTGGAGGTATCTAAGTAAAGGATGTAGTCCTTTGTATACTCCGGAGGGTGCAACAAAGGTACGTGGGTCATAGCATGCTTGAGAGCATCAAATGACCGTTGAGCGATGTCATCCCCAGTGGAGTCGCCAGTTTCTGTTGAAGGAACATCTCCCTACAAACAGGTAGATCTCCTCTTGATAGCTAGACTCTTAACTCTTAAGACAGAAGATTCTTAACGTGGACACTGAATTCCGTTCAAATCTATACAAACTAATGCATGAGGAGGAAGGAGAATAGAAGTACCTTTTTACCGACGTTTGTCCCTGCATGCTCTGAGTTTAGCTCCAATATTTCGCTCCTCGATGAGCCCTATAGACAAACAACAGTACAACCACTTCCTACTCTGTTGATATTATCTCAAAAATAGATCTATCTATCAACGATAAGTTCATGTACAATTAAACACAAACTAGAAAGAAATAGGCCAAGAGTGTCATATTAATGAGAACAATGATAGAAGTAGCTTACAACCGTAGATGTGAATGCGAAAACTTCGTCAAGTCCCCTTTGTCTAACCCTTGCTCAAAAAGTCCACGATCCGGATGACAGCAGCTTCACTGATTACTCTCCTCCAATTCACCATGTGATTCCTATGAGATCATACGTTTCATTCTTGCAATTCTTCCCTTTTTTCACCATTATAGAGCCTGCTTATATAGGTTAAGAGAGGCTTAACCTCTTGAGGTATATTTAGGGTAGGTTGAGGAATTCCCTCCTTAGATTAGGGATCTCCTGATTGAACCAGGAATTTGAATGCAACTGCTTTCCAAACTTGAAAGATCCTCCCCTTATTCTCCTCAACAGATCAACTACTACCTAGATTAGACAACGCTCACTCAAAAGGGGCATCAGAGCGCTATAACGCTCCCTAGTAGGCTCAAGGGGAGTGTTAGTGCTTCAAATATGTGTAGCGCTCCTTCAGAGGGGTGATTTGGTTTTATAACGCTCCCCAGCACCTTATAGGGGAGCGCCAACACTCCTAAGGATGATGTAGGGGAGCACTCTCCTCTGAAACCCTAGTTTAAGAGCTCCTTTCAGGTGGCAAGAGATTTTTGACTTCAGTTAACCATCCTTCTTCCTCCAAATCAGGTGTTTGAGGTATTCTAAGGGTCTCCTTAGTGGTTTCATCATGGAAGTATGATTTTTTTGACATTTGCGACACTTGTGAACAACATGCGACACTTGCGACAGTTGTGAGGAACATGCGACAATTGCGACACTTATCAAATCGAGTAATATTGATGTGTAACACTTTCTACCTTCATCCCCATACTTAATCCCTATTTCTTTTCAAAAAATACATGGTTGGACCAACATACTTTGTTCCAGGTGTTCGATGTCAATCCTTCTTCATTCTTGATTACTTGTTAGCAGTTCTCCTCCCAAGGCTGACCTGCATACAAAAAAAGTAACAAACTACACATGCAATTTACCTACAAACTAATAGGTTAGAGATTCAAACATGCATTTAACAAACTATGAAGAACTCATAAAGTGGGGCAGGAAAAGCATTTCTTTATTACTTTGAATGAATCAACTTACAATTTCAATACCAACCACCACTCCACGAACCTGATCCTGGGCTCCTCTTAAAATGTCCTCCAACTTCTTTTCTCTGTATTTCTCCTTGCACACGGATGGCTAAAGGGTTGGGAAAATATTAATATAAAATTGGGTAGAGTTTCTTTACTATATTCTCCTGCTTCCAAATGGTACCCCTACCCCATATTTTATAGGCTAGAAGGAGCTAGGTATTTGGTCGAACCCTCAGCCATGCATGGTCGGAAGGTTTAGTTAACTCACCCAAAGTTGTGTGTTCCATCGACAAATTTCCTTTTTTCGTGCTTTTGTAGGTACACGTAGGCTATTTTAGGTCAGCTAGCATGTACACACATGCAATAATGGAGTAGGGTGTGTGGGCCTTTATAAAAGAGGTTTTTTAAAGAGTTGTTCAATAGTGTTTTGGCAAAGAAGGAATCTGAGATGGCCTGATTCCAAGTAAGCATGTCTGGTGCAATTTAGGGTTATAAAACTTACTGATTCCATCGCAACTTCACTTCCAGATGCTCAGCACAAGTGGAAAGTTATGTCCATGCTCATTGGAGAATCTCAATCTCATGCTTCGACTCGCTTGCATCACTGGGTTTAGGCAGTTGGGGTGCGTCCTTGAAAATCTTCAGTCAGTCTTCAACAATCCTTTCTTGCACTCTTTCTAGTCTGTCCTCAACCTGAACCTTGGTCTATTCTTCTTGTTTTCTTAAGGCTTGTGCAAGGAAATATTCCTCCCTTGAGACCTAGGAAGACCTCTCGGCATGCTGGAGCCTTTTCTTTAATTGATCATTTGTTGCTCTGATCAGTCCAAATAGGTGCATCATTGGCCACTATGCAAGGTATGCGGATGAAGGGGATCCATCTCTGGGTGCTCGTGTCTATAGTGGAAGTCCACTAGATGTTGAATGCTCTGAGAAGGTCTCTACTTCCTCCTCTATTGATGGTCCTGACGCGATCCTCAACCTTAACACTAATGGAAAGAGAATCATAACCTTTGTTCTGGCTATGCATATTTGCATCAGATCTGCGCATTGCTGAGGGTTTTGGAGAACCCACTCCATTTGTTCTCATGTGGATGTCACGCTCTACCCAGGTGTTGATTCTAGTTCCTTATGAACCTCTGGTATCTCCTACCCTTTTATTTCATCTTCTTCTCGTGTTATGTTTTCTTGGGCACCCTCAACCTTGGCCGATGAGGGGATGTGATGGTTTTTTTGGGCTTGCAGATCCTCCATGGTTTGGGTGTATTTTTCTTGCACAGAAGACATTGTATGTTGGTCCTCTATGTTTGTGTTCAAGCTAGTCAGCTATAAGCTCTGCTCTAGTACTTCAGGGTTTGTACCAGAAACTTCTGGTCTCAGCTTAAACAACTACTGGGTTATTTCTGGGAGTTCTTGATCTACTTGCTTTGACAGCTCAATCTGCATCGGCTTTGGGTTTGGGGTTTGGGGTGGACTAGTGGTTTCTAGGGTGGCGATTGGGGTTGTGGTGATGAAGGAGGGTGCTGAGTGATGATGGTGGATGGAAAGTTTTTAGGCTCAGGGTCATCCTGAATATGGATGATGGGGCCTTCTCTGACTGTTACGCAGGTGTGGGGGATGGTCGATGCAATGGGTTGTGGGTTCATGGGTTTATTCGGTGAAACCTGAGTTCTGAGCTTCTTCACCACTGGTTTGGTAATGAACACAACACTCAGGATATTGTTCTGAGCATTATCTGGCGTCCGATGGATGACTAAAAACATTATTTTCTTACAATCCAATGGTTGTGTCTCATCTTCCTCCTATGATTCTGACTGTTCCAGAGCTTCTTTCTTCTGCGGCTCTGAGCCTAAGCTCGGTCTGACCCTTGCTTATTTTCCTTTCTTCTTCAAAAACTCCACATGAAGAATATAGTGCATCCATGACTTGCGGAGGTTTCATTTAACTCCTGGCCACGACATTTCTTATTTTTGAAAGGCCTCCTCATCCAGGTAGAATGGTAGCATCCTTGACTGGAAATATTCCCTACTAACATGCCTCAGCCATACAAACTTATGATGTTGGTTCATGTTGAAGGGAATGTTTCTTGTATTGCAGCTAAGAAGTTCCTACGGAATACACAACCTCTGTGTTGCATCTATCAGGCCATTGTACCACTTATAAAACATTGTGGTGTTGACAGCTACATTCTTAGAATCTGTCCTGGACTTCCAGGGTCTGAACATCTTCACCAACTGCCCCTTTTCTGGTAGCGTTGACGCCCTTCCTATAGGTCACTACTATAAATGGACATAATTTCCGACGTCCTATTTTCATACCCCTGACGTTTGGCATCGTTCAACTACCACTTATGAGGGATCAACAGGTGTCAGAAAATATCCCGTGGTTTTTTCGGTGTTGGACGATCGTCAGTATTTCGAATCCCCTAACGTTGGATGACCGACAGCCTTTAAAAATTTAATTTCAAAGGAAAACCAAAATACTACTAACGAATATTTCGACGCTATCCCACCAGTGCAATTGATAAGCGTGCTATAGTTTTGACACTTTGCTGGGAGCGTTTCCCATTAGAAGTCCAACCTGTAGTAGTCCGAAGATCGATGTACCTAGATATTTTTTTAAAAGAAAAATTGTTGAAAAGAGGCGAGGCATTATTTTTCTCAAGTTCATAAAAGGCATAGAAGTTTTCTTCAACAATGACCAGCCCATCCTGGTTGCCAAATTCTACAAGATCCCAGAGAAAATCATTGGTTGGCTCAAGCATCAACAAAGGTAAAGATGGATTGGTTGTTGCAATTGGAAATGGGGCAAAGAAATGGCATGGAATTTATCAAAAGATGATTCTATCAAGTAATAGGGCAAAGAAATGGCATGAAATTTATCAACATTAGTCCCTCATGGCTGCATAAATGTATTGTCCATGTTCATACCAAACCAAAATATATTCACTTGTAGAACCTACGGGATTCACAAAATAGGTTTAGTAACTCTAATCATCTAGTCATACCATTTGTTGAAAGTGGCCTCATTGAATGCAAAATTCTTAGTGTCCTTCCAACTCTTCTAAGCATCAAATTGCAATGAAAGAATTTGTTGATTGGGCATGGGATGAAGTTATCTTCCCTACAGGGGATTCCATTTCCACATCCCAAAAGAAACCAATGGATAGCCAAAGATGAATTAGGTGGATTATGTGTGGGGATTAGCAAATGCCTGAAAGATTTCATCTAATAATAACTTAATCCATTTCAATTTAGTTCCCCGCACACATAATTTAGTGACAAATTGGGCATCCAGGTTGAATTATTCCTTGGTGTACTATTTACACATGAGATGGATTGCAATCAACTAGCAAGCAAAATGGCCCTCAGGGTTAATAATCAATGAGATGACGGCACCACAACCTCCCCTATATGTACCATACTTGTGATATAGGCTAGGTTCATCCTTATTGCGACCATGCTTCCTCATAACTTGAAATGCATGGGAGACATATTCCCCCTCCATAGACAACCTTGTTAAAATGTGTACATCCTGCACATGTATAGGGTATTCAAATTCAATCCATATGTAATGACAAAGACCAACAAGTCATGCAACACCACAAAATTATATTTACAGAGAGGTTCAAACATAGGCTTCCAAACTATGGCAATGTCACTAGACTCAAATGGAATGTAATCAAGATAGGCTTGATGTCTAGGAACAAGTAATCATCAATGAATTTTTTGTTGACCAGCCTCATTTTCTCAACCTTCCAATGCAAATCCTATAAAAGTTAAACTCTCAAATCATA
>ML863809.1:7807-22805 GCA_009831015.1 Picea engelmannii | reverse complement strand
ATGTGGGCAACAAATTACATCGAATAAATGCAGTCGTGGATGGTCGGTAGGCTGACCACCAGTCCTTTGTTGTAGAAATTTAAGGTAAAATCAATAACACTCGAATTTCTATTTTAATTGATCCAGGAGCTACATTACGTTATATCACTCCGGGTATAGTTGAGTCAAATAAACTTAAAAAAACAAGACACCCAAAATCTTGGCTAGTACCATTAGCAACGGGGACAAAAGGAAAAGTTGTTGACTTTATTTTTTATTATGAGTTCAGTTTAGGCGGTCAAAACATAAGGACAAATATGAACATTGTACTGCTAGGATCTTATGATGTAATTAAATCGGAATGGATTCGTTAGAAGGGAATAAAGCAATGATAGATTGTTGTGAAAAATCATTTAAGTATAAAGACGAAAATGACACTACTAGGACATTTCAAGGTATACAAAAACCAGTATGAGTCAACTGGATTTCAACAATGCAATTCAAGAAATTCATAAGGAAGGGTTTTCACGTTTATGCCAGCCAAGTAAAAAACCTATTAGAAAAAGAAGATAAACCCAACTTGGAGAATTTTGTTGTATTACATGATTTTAGAGATGTGTTTGTACTAGATGAAATAATTGAACTACCCCCACGGAGGGAGACGAAGTTTTCTATCGACCTTATACCTGGTTCAACCCCTATCTATAAAGCACCTTACCGAATGAGTTTATCGTAATTGACATAACTAAAAATTCAACTACAAGAATTATTGGATAAAGAGTATATCAAACCAAGTGTTTCACCATGGGGAGCACCAATCCTCTTTGTGAAAAAGAAAGACGACACTCTAAGACTATGTATCGATTATAGACAATTAAACAAAATGACTATTAAAAACAAGTACCCCTTACCTAGGATAAATGATCTGTTCGATCAAGTAAGTGGGGAAAAGATCTTTTCGAAGTTGGATTTACTATCTAGTTATCATAAAGTTAGGATGAAAGATGAGGACATAAGCAGAACAACTTTTCAAACAAGATATGGACATTAGGAGTTTGTAGTTATACCTTTCGGACTCACTAATGCACCAGCCATGTTCATGTGTTTAATGAACAGTATTTTCAGTCAGTACTCAGACAAGTTCATGTTCGTTTCTATTGACGATATTCTGGTCTATTCTAAAATAGAAGTGGAACATGAAGAGCACTTGAAAATAGTTCTTCAAACCTTAAGGAAGCACAAAGTGTATGCGAAATTTGATAAGTATGATTTGTATCAACATAAAATACAATACCTAGGACATGTAATATCTGCAGAAGGCATTGCAGTCGATCCTGAAAAATAAGGGCCATTATGGAATGGTCGGTACTGAAGGATGTAGAAAACATCTGGTCATTCATGGGAATCACCAGATATTACCGCAAATTTATAGAGGGATTTTCCAAAATTTCTTATCCTATAACATTGCTACAAACGAAAGGGACCAAGTTTAACTGGTCACATAAATGTCAAGACAGTTTTAGTAAGTTAAAGAAGTTGTTAACAACCACACGCATTTTAAAGGTAGCAGATCCAGACAAAGACTTCATCATCTATGTAGATGTGAGTAAAGAAGGACTAGGTGGTGTCCTAACCCAAGAAGGGCATGTTATTTTCTATGAGTCCTGAAAACTAAAGGAACATGAGTGAAACTACGTCACACATGACTTAGAATAACATCTATAATACATGCCTTAAAATGTGGCGACACTACATAATGGAAAGGAAGTTTTTGTTATTGACTGACAACAACGATGTGAAATTTATGTTTAGTTAGACAGACCTTAATACGAGGCAAGAAAGGTGGCTAGCCTTATTGAACAAATTTGACTTTGAGTTAAGACATATCAAAGGTAAGGAAAATAAAGTAGTTGATTCTTTAAGAAGAAGAGTTCACGGGTTATTTGAAATAAATGTTAATAGGGAAAAGAGGGATATTGAATAGAGGATAAAGACTGCAGGTAATAACGACGATAAGTACACTCAAACAGTGGAAAAATTATAGGACACTACAGGGAATTCAGACAAATCAAATATGAGTATCGATAAAAATGGTCTACTATGATTTAAAAAAAAAATATACATACCAGATTCAGCAGAATTAAAGTTAACAATTTTGGATGAAGTGCATAAAAAACCATATTCTGGTCATCCAGGATACCAGAAAATGATAAAAACACTTAGAAAATTATTTGATTGGCCTAATATGAAAGGAGAAACAACAGAATACTTAGATAAGTGTCAATATTTTCAGCAGGTAAAAGTTGAACACCAGAATCTAGTCGGCCTATTACATCACTTACTGGTGCCAGAATGGAAATGGGAGACTATATCACTAGATTTTATTACCGGTTTTCCCAAAACTCAGAAACATAATGATTCTATTATGGTGGTAATCGATAAACTTAGTAAGTCTTCACACTTTATTCCTCTAAAGTGTACTTTTAAATCTATTAACATCATTGAAATATTCATGAAAGAAATTTTCAGACTGCATGGTATTCCTAAAATGGTGATTTCGGATAGAGACGTAAAATTTACATCTTATTTTTCGAAAGAATTGTTTGCACAGCTAAATACTAATTTGAATTTCAGCATGAGTTATCATCCATAAATGGATGGACATACTAAACCAAAAAAGAAAATCGTAGAATATATTCTCCACATATACATAAGAAAAAAACGAAGCAAGTGGGAAGACTACAAACACTTGGTAGAATTTTCATAAAATAATGGGTACCAAACTTCGGCTAAATTGAGCCCCTTAGAGGTACTGTATGGCAGAATGTGTACGACTCCAATTAGTTGGGATAACCTGATTGACAGACTCATGATTGGACCATATATGCTCCAAGAAATGGAGAGTATGGTAAGAAAGGTACAACAGAACTTAAAGGAGGCACAAGATAGACATAAAAGTTATGCAGACCAGAAAAGAAGACACTTGGAGTTTCAAGTGGGAGATCATGTTTACTTAAAATTCAAAGCCTGAAAGAGTTCACTAAAGCTAGGGAACTGTGCCAATTTGGCACCCAGGTTTTGTGGGCCATTTGAGATACTACCTCAAATTGGACCCGTAGCATACCAACTTGCACTTTCATCCAATCTAAAAATTCATAATGTATTTCATTTTTCTTTGTTAAAGAAATATGTTCATGACCCTACTCATATGATCGATTGGAACTTGGCGCAGGTGGAACTAGAAGGATAGTTCTAGGAGGAACCCCTACGTATTCTGGACTGGAGAGAAATAGCACTTCGAAACAGAGTTGTTGCTCACGTAAAGGTGCAATGGAAGAACTTTAGCTCGGAGGAGGCCACTTGGGAGTTGGAGGGAGAGTTGCAGAGATCTCATCCAATATTGTTCCAAGAAAGGAAAAAACACTAAGGATAGTGTTTTATTGAAGGAGGAAAGCATGTAACATCCCCAAAAATAAATTATTTTTGAGTTTGAAATTTCTTAGGAAAATTATTCCGTTTTTGGTAAATTCGAAATTGGAAAATTTTTGCCATTTATGGAAATTCCAAATTTCAAATTTGGTTAATTATAAGTAATGATTATGAATTTTAGGCAGAGATCTAATTTGACCCAACTAACTACTTGACTATGACACTTGTATGAAACAAAATATTTTATAATTATTGCACGAGGACAAATGGAACAGCCATGTTGAAATCAGCTGACCATGACTCCATGAGTGGGGAATGTGTTGGAACTACCTCAGGGCTAATTGTTACAAGTGGAAAATCAAGGTTTTGGCCATTGGCATCCCCTAAAAATCAGGGATTTGGAAAGCTGCTAAAATTACAAAGGGGAAAAAGACCTAGGCATTTTTTTGGGGGGGGATATATAGCATATGTGAGGAGGCAGAACATTGCCTAGTATGCTAGGGAAAATATTATTGATTTCTTGTTGTTATGAACACTACTTGCTAAGTGTGAGGCAAGGAGAAGATTGTTGAAGCTTAAAGTCATTATCCAAGAAGGAGTTCTGAATTAGACCTCATGGATTCATGGTCAAGATAGGGGGTAAACATGACAAGTGATTTGGCTGTCGTATTCTACGGTTGGGAGGAACGTGGTTGTTCCATTTGCTGTTCGGAAACTTTTATTCAGATATGTACAGTTTCTCCTTCTCTATTGATATGTCGTGATGAATTATTGACTGATGGGATTTTTATTTGAGTTATATATATATGAGATGTTATGTTATCAAATTCCAAAGGAATCATAGCTGTGGTTATAAGAATCCCACTCGATTATTTTATTTGGAATTTCTGTCAGAATCTGATGCATCCAATATTTCTGGTTATTTTATTAGTAGTCACCCTTCGGAGGAAAATCTGAGAATGTCTTTCGAGCATCCCACACTTTATCTTTGAGCATTGACTTTGATTTGCGTTCAGTTACCCTATCATATTTAAACTGTTGCTATGATTAGTTATAATTATGTAGGAAAGTCACGATACAAATTTCAAATGCTTTTCAGTAAAAGTACAGTGTATATATACATATTGTATCAATAGGTGTTGATGATAAATTGTGGAACGATTAGATCTAGTTTATCATAAGTTTAAGTGTTGTAAATATTATCTAGAATGAATCCTTTAACACAAACCAAGCTTCTGGAAATATGGATCTATGAATTAGACTATTGTTGTAATAACATATACTGTAGGTAAAAACCTTTCAATAAATTGTATTTGCAAATTCAAGAATTATCTATTTTACACTATGTAAATGAAATTGAATAATGTAGCCATGTGCATACAACTATATGCTTACCAACCTGTAGGTGAGTGACTACAGAAAAGTATTAATTAAATTGAAATTTCATTCACATCGATGCTAAATCAAAACAAGTAGGAACTCTATGTATGTATGAAATAAGGAGCAATATATACATTTGTATCCCACTATAAGGAGGATAACGAGTCCCAGTACTTATAAAACATTGAAGTAAAGTAAAAATATATAGAAGCTTCATATAGCGCAATATAAATTCATATGATATGAATATATATATATATATATATATATATATATAGATAGATAGATAGATAGATAGATAGATAGATAGACAGATAGATAGATAGATAGATAGATAGATAGATAGATGTATGTATATTTGTACAAAAAGATTCGATTACGAAGTATCAACCTTCAGAAATGAATAAGTCATTTTCTATTCAGTACGTAACTGTAAGTTAGGACTATACAAACTTTAGGTATTAAATATGCAATATAAGATGATAGCCACCATAATTAATTTAAGTATAGTAAGAAACCAGAATGGCAAGAAGATACGAATACAAATTATCTAACAATCATTAAATTAATTCAAATAGACATGGAAAAGCGTTGTAGCGTAACTTCAAAGGAGCTATTACAGATATCATCTAGTCCAAAGAAAAATCAAGAGCACAATTGGGAAATTTCCTCCTTTCAATCGCTACAGTAAATCGAGTGAATACTATACCTCATATCATTAACAAAGATTGAAATTGTGCCTTCACTATGTGAATGCTTGAAGAGTTTACGAAAGGTACTCCAATACCTTTTTCACCATGGATAGGAACTCATCATTCCAATTTTTTGCGCAGACGAAATCTCTGCAAAGTTTTACCGTTAAATATCAGTATTTATATGAAAGAAAGGAAAACAAGCACATCAACAAAATGATAAATGTAGTAACAGAGTATTCAAGAGTGATACTTAACTTATGAAAAGCAATCTCATGTTCTTCCTTTGTCACTCCTGGCTGGATAGGTGACCGAGCCGAGGGGGAATGGTCCAACGACTCCATGATGGGTACCCTCACATCAACAGGGCCCATCATTAGTGTCGGTACCGAATCTCAAAATCTATTAATCGCGGAAATTAAACAATTAACAGTAGCAGGTTTCTTTACCATACAAATGATATAAATCATGTTGTGCGAAGACATAATATAAACTTTTCACATAGAACAAAGACTACCTAACTGTTGAGTTTAAAACCTTCCAGAACCAAAGTACAGAGGGTATCTTTTTATAAGTTCAACAATCGATAGAAAGAAACCTTTCTAATGAATTCAAATGGTCTAGGTAAAGATAATGACAATAACGTCTGTAAAATTAAAAGGACTTTATTTATACCGTAAAATATCTTTTGTAGACTATTTGGAAATCGCATAGGTCACATTTTAATGACACCAGATAGGAATGTATTAGATATAAAGAAAGCAACATATGCGAAGGAACCAGTGAAAACTTTATGAAACTATAGAAGTATGGACTCACCCCTTTACAAAATAAGGAAAGAAAATATACAACGTATTATATATTACACAGTGGGACTATTCTTTCCAAAAGAGAATTTTATCGCACAGCCTGGCGTAGATTTGGCTTTAGGCCTCGACTTATGATAATAGAGGGACTGTAAGGAGCGAAGATAATAGAGAGTTACAAAACCCTAGACCTCTAAACTTAGAAAAACAGAAAGGGATGAACTTTATCTAAACCAGAGGAGGAATGCTAATAGCTTCAAAAGAGATTGAGGAAGAAATGACCAAATAATACCACTTCTCCAGGAATGGGGTCAACTCAGAAAGTATTATAGAAAAGTCACGATAAAGGGAGGTCACAGTAGAACGAAAATGCATAAAAAAAGTTACATAACGACTACGGATTTCACTATAACGATTCTTTGAATGAGCCAGTTTATTATTTAACCATAACAATACATTAAAGGAAAGAATTACTAGGGGAATTGGACCACTCTGTCTGATACACCAGTTAAACGACCTCCACTGACTACAATCTTATCTTCTGAGAAAATGATATCCAGAGCCTCTTCGTAGAAATCCATAATGAAAACTGCAAACACATTAAAACCCTAAGCGACACCTTGATTTCTCAGTGAAAATGAGAAGAGTATGAAGGAAAATCTATCCATGTGATGAGGGAAGAGTCGGTGTGACACGTTGGATGAAAATCTAGGTGAATATAATGCAAATCACGCTCATAGGACTGCCATTAAATGTTACTTATAGAGCCTTAACTCCTCCTGACATCAGACCATCCCTTCCACATAAAAGAATCTCATGAATAGACCCCTCTGAGACTCGACGATTTTGGGTCTTGTTCAAATCCACTATGTTAGTATTAGTAATCCTTTCAATCAAGTTGAGAATTCATTAGAATGTCTTTTAGATAAGTTGGGGTAACGAGAGTTAACACGAGTCCTCATTAAGTTGAACCCTTTAGGTATCTGGACTGGAACATCACTAAACCCAATTTATAAGTTATAGAAGTTGTTTAATGACCGGGACTCTGTAGTTATGCCAAACACATGTTATTAAATCCAATCCCATGGCTATATAGAGGGAAACAAAATATTTTCCAAGGACAAATTAATTAGATGGAGTTGCGCGCAAAATTAGGAATCTCATGATAAGAATAGAGTTGTAGTACGAGTCCTAAGTCTAACCAATTTATAGACATACATACATATATAGGTGAATAGGATGGAGGAAAAGGGGAATTACTACAACCCTTGGTGACTTATCCTTATAATCGCTTCTATCCAAAGTAAGTTAGGATGGCGTAGTTATAACTTCATGTGGTAGGCAGAACTTAAGAGTTACACCATAGATATTTATAATAGAAATAAGTATCTCCTTCTTCTACCAACAAATTTATAAAATGAAATTTGGGAATTAATTACCACATAATTGTTTTTTTTTATGGCAATTTTGTGGTACATTACACTTTTCTTGTGTCGCGGGAAGGTACAGTCATCCACAAATGCTCTATACTTGTGGGGAAGCCATTTCTTAACTTGAAAGGAATATCTCCCTACCTTCACTTCCATTTAGATTTGAACTATAGGGGATTTATTTCCCCTTTCTTGCATCTATGTCTCAACCCCCCTAGGGTCACCGGGATCGCCTCCCTAGAGTGACCTAGTCACCCTCAAAGTGAGGTACCTACATCCAGGTGACATTGGGTGTATGATTCCCATTCTTATAAAATAAAATTCTTGGTTGGGTCGGTATTTTCTCAACCTACAACGTGTTCCATAACTTTTTTTTTCCACTTTCGAGGAGGATTTTGAATCCTCTTCCGAACCCTAATGACACTTTGGTAAGCTATCCCAAATCCTTTCCCTTATGTTACTTGACAACTCCACCCAAGGGACGTTCCCTTTCCACCCTTTTTGATGATCTCATATTGAAACTAATCTGGCGACTCCACCTTCCCAGAATCCTTCTTTCCCCCTTTCCATCCTCTAATGAGAATTATTCTCATCTCAAGACTCCATTGAATATCTACCCTAAGTGATGGAACCATGCCCTCATGGGACTTACCATGTGAATTCCATAATGTGTATCCTTCTCTTGATGTTCATAATGTACCTGCCTATCCAAACCATTGCCGAACAGAATGGAGAGAAAATTGCCCCAAATTTGATGGTGATCCATCCCTAGCAGTCACCAGTGTGGCCAATTATATGAAGTATGTTTCAATCCTAGATGTGCTACATGAGGATGTGCTAATGAAAATTTGTGTATCTTCATTGGAATCAATTCAAAAGGACTTGCTTGCACATTTATGTTATTCGAAGAGTATCCCTTCTTCTAAAAAACTCATTGATGAATTTCTCATGAATTATCAACCAACTACTCAGTGTTTGGAAGACGATTTTCAAGAGCTAGAACAGATTCTTTGCAGAGAAGGTTTTCTGAAAAATGATGATAAAATAGATGAATAAGTGCTGAAAGAAAATACTCATGAAAGAAAGCTTGAAGAAGATTCTGATGAAGAATGTCTTGACAAGACATATGATGAAGAAGAAGTGCTCATATTTATCCTTCCATTTGATGAAGACATCCAGGCCTTTGTTCCTCTCACACATCAAGAAGATAACATGATAAGTGATAATCCTTGTGAAGGTATTGATGACACCTTATTCTATGAATTTGGAAGTGAAGAGTTGTTAGAGAATCCCTTGGATGCAACATATCTTTCTAGAAAAGAGCACGTGAAACAATCTACATTAAGAATCAAGCCTTCTGTGATGAAGAGGAGATGGAGGAGCATGCCATGAAGAGAAAAAATAATCTTGATGAAGCATGATGCAGGAGCATTTTTGGAAATAACGTGGAGTAGGAACTCTCAACCTCTGAGAATCTGTATGGAATATCAACGCTGGCAGTTTGGGTAGATATTTTGAAGCACACCTTAACTCAGTGTTGGAAAAATATTTTTAGCAACACCTAAATGATCACAAACGAAGTGGGAGTTTCCACTCCTTCTATTGACTATGATTGAACTAGGATATCCGTCATGATAGGTTTTCATGTGGACAAGTAGTCAGCAGAGACCTAAGAGTCCTCTGAGATAAAAAGAGGCTTTGTACACCCAAATGAGGCTAGCTGCAAGTTAGTAGGAGATTTCTGAGCTTTCAGTTTTTGTTTTGATATAGTTGTAGCCATTTTCACTTTTGAATATAAAATATGAAGATTGACCCAATGTATGGTGTGGACATTGCTTGCAATTCCCTGTTATTGTGTTTTCATGAATGAATGAATGAATTTCGTTAAGAGTAGATGGAACTTTGAATGTTGGGTTAAGTTTGAATTGTTTCTCTTTTGTTGAGTGGTGAAAGGTGTGCACATAGAACGCAAGGAGTGCGTTGACGAGATCTGTTTCAGCTCCAAAGCTCAGAAGAGATAGCACAAAAATTTCCCTTTGCAAGGAGTGCAAACTGACTGTTGTAAGGAGTGCACAATCATCCACAAGAATTCAAACCTTGCATAAAGATCTTGTGCAAGGAGTGAACAAATCCGAGATTTGACTAAGTGTCAAAGGGACTTTGCAAGAAGTTGAAGAACCAGAAAAGGACAGCGTCAGGAGGGAGAGAGGAATTTATCTTCGAGGAATCCTTCGGATCTGAGTTATTGAAATCCCTGAAACGCAAGCAGTGAATGAGAAGTTGAAGTATTCACGACACCAATCTAAGAAGGGATAAATCTTTTCATAGGTGTGGACAAGATCCAAGAAATGGAATGCCAAGAAGAACAAAGGTTGAAGCCTTGGACTCTCTCAAAAATATTCTATGTCTAAAGAAGTCGTAAGCCTATGGGGAAAGATCTGGACCGTCCGATCAACGTCCAAACAATGAGTAGCAAGCGCAGAGGATGAAATATCTCAGTCGTTTGTCCTGAGAAAAAAATAATCGTAATTGTTCGATCAAGGTAAAGTGCACTAACTATAATCTTTGAAAGTACACGGAAAGGGCATGGTTACAAGATTCTAAAATCATCGGAAACGTCCATCAAGGAGGACATGTGGCAAGAGCTCATCATTTCTCTAACTCGCAAAGGGGAAAGGTCAAAGGGAACATTCGTGAGGATTCACGAAATTTGATTTCACGAATTGATTATAGCTATCTATCGAAGGAATATCGTGGACCGTAGATCTGGTCTTGTCGAGAGTTTGCAACTTGGGAAATTAGAGGTAAAAGTTTTGGGAACTAATGAAATCCGAGTTCACGATTTGATCTAAGTCATCAGATCGAGGAGAGTGTGGGTTGTTGATTGTCTATGAAGATATCGGGAGTTTGGATATTGGGAGAAGGGAGGTGAGAGGTCCTCCAACTTCGCTAAACGCAAAATCTCGATACACGAAAAGGAGATCAGTACCATTGGATTGCAGGGATTGTGAACCATTGATAAAGAAAGAAAAACTCGCAAGTTCGGGTTTTGGGAGGACGAGAAAGAAGTCTTAGGGAAACACAAATTCATGAAGTGCTCGAAATATTGACCCACATTCATAGAGAAGGGTCACATCGGTGAAGGAGAATAGAGGGGATAACACATGCTAGGATCCTATCGGGATTTCAAAGGTCGAGAGAGTCAGGGTGACTCACATGCGAAGTCCCGATACATGATATCCCAAAACACCTTTTGATTTAGGCGAGTGGTTATAGTTGTGGTTGCAAGAAGGAAGGGGCTTAGCAAGAGAAGAGCTAGCGCCCAGTTGGCGTGGAAGTTGAACAAAGCTCAAGAGGGAGCCTGTGGGTCTCATACGACCTGCGCATTTGGAGAAAGGACCTGTGTAAGTGGGTTTGGGGTCTATAAGATACCCAAAGAGTCAATATGACCTAGTTTTTTTATTGATCCTAGATCGGGAGTTCACGTATCCCTTAGGAGAGAAGGGGGGACTGCATCAAGTGTTATCAGAGATGAATTATTTCTTGCAGACAGTAGGAAAAGGAGAGGAGACAGAAGAACTTGAATTTGTACTTTGTGTGTGACATACAATCAACACAATGCCACCAATTAGATGAGTGGAACCACTTTTATCCAATCGAGCTGTAGAAAGGGAGATGCAAGAACTTTGTGCAAGATTAGAGGTGATGGAGGAAATGCAGAGATGAGCACCAGATGCTGGAGACATCAACGATGCAGATAGTAAAGAAGTAGAATTCGAAGAAGCTGCAGGACAGGATGTTGCCGAAGAACGCTAGATGAGAGTAGTTGTTATATTGGGAGGTAGAGCCAAGATAGAGGCCCCAATGTATGAAGGGAATTTAGATGCTAAAGAGTTGCTGGATTGGATAAGATCCATGGACAAACATTTGGACTATGAAGAGGTTGATGAAGAGAAAAGGGTGAAACAGGCTATCACCAGGCTAAAAGGACATGCAACACTATGGTGGGATGAACTGTAGGCTGAGAGGAGAAGTAAAGGCAATAAAAAGATAAATAATTGGGACAGAATGGTAGCCAAGTTGAAGGTTAAGTTCATGCCCAAAGATTATTGGATCAATATGTTTAGGAAGATGCAGAACCTGAGACAGAAGGGGATGACAACTAAGGAGTGAACTAAGGATTTCTATAGGCTAAACATTAGAACTGGACAAAGAGAGAGAGATGAAGAAAAAGTTTCCAGATATATAAATTGCCTGAGATATGAAATCTAGGATGGGATCAACACAATGTTAGTAAGGACAATGAAGGATGCTTATCAGTTTTCACTGAAAGTAGAGGAGAACTTTGCCAGAGAACAAAGCCAGCGAGGAAGAGGTAAAATCCCAACCCCAAACAAAAGCAAGGGATTTACCCATGAAAAGGCACATAAGTGTAATGATGAGATGGAGAAACCAGATAGTCATGCAGAAAGAGGAGGAAGTTCTCGAGGAAGATAGGATGGTGGAAAAAGTTATTCTAGAGGAAAAGGAAGAAGAAGAGGAGGAGAATTAAGATGTTATGCCTTTGGAAAGACAAGGAAAATGTCTTGGGAATGTCTCAAGAAAAATAAAGGAGGAGGTGAGCCTCACATTTCAGAAGCACAAAGAAGATATGTTGAAGTAGAAGGAGCAGAGGATGGAAGATCTTTGATGTTGAGGAAGGTCCATTTATAACTAGAGGTAGAAGTTGAAAATCTAGTGCATAGGAAAAGTCTCTTCATAACAACTTGCAAGACTAAATACAAAGTATGCAAGGTGATAATCGACGGTGTAAGCACTGACAACCTATTATCCACATAGATGGTGGAGAAATTGGAGCTAGAGACAATTGCACATCCGAAGACATACAAAGTTTCATGGTTGCAGAAAGGACACTAGGTAATGGTTACTAAACAATTCTTGGTTGAATTTAAGATAGGAGGATATAAAGATGAAATTCTATGTGATGTAATTCTGATGGATGTATGCCATATTTTGTTGCTAAGATCATGGAAGTTTGACAGGAATGTCATTCATGATGGGTGGAAGAATAAATACACCTTGGAGAAGAATCGTAAAACACACATGTTGTTGCCAATAGAGGAGAAGAAAGTGAAAGAGGAAGCCAACACAATCATACTTCTCATTAGAGGGAAGGAACTCCTAAAATAAGTCAAGAAATAACAAGAGATGTAGTTTGTTGTGGTGAGGAAACCCAGAGTTATCCTTACAATTACTTCAATGGATGATTTTCCTGAAGAAGTTAAGGAATTGTTGGATAGTTTTGTTGACATAGTGGTGGATGAGATTCCTAACTCATTGCCACACATCAGAAGTATCAACCACCATATTGAATTGATACCAAGATAATTCTCTTGAATAAAGAAGCATATAGATTGACACCTCGAGAGAATAAAGAAGTGAAGAACCAAGTCCAAGAACTGTTAGAAAAGGGTTTGGTCAAAGAGAGCTTGAGTCCATGCGCAGTACCAACTGTGTTGAGTCCAATGAAGGATGGAGGATGGAGAATCTGTACAGATGCAATATCCGTTAAGAAGATCACCATTAGCTATAGATTTCCTTTACCAAGAATGGATGATTTAATGGATTGTTTAAGTGGAGCCAATTTCTTTTCTAAAATATATTTGAAAAGTGGGTATCTCCATATTAGAATGAGAGAAGGTGATGAGTAGAAAACAACCTTTAAGACAAATGAAGGTTTGTATGAGTGTCTTGTTATGCCATTTGGCTTAACAAATACCCCGAGTACTTTTATGAGGATGATGAATGAAATATTGAAAGATTTCATTGGAAATTGTATCGTTGTATATCTGGATGATATACTGATATTTAGTAGGACCAAAGAGGAGAATTTGAGGCACCTGACACTAGTGATGAGGAAACTACAGTAGGGGAAGATGTTGATAAATCTGAATAATTCCTCTTTTATGAAGACATAACTCATTTACTTGGGTTTTGTTATCTCTTCTAATGAACTGAAGATGGATCAATAGAAGGTGAAAGAAATCAAAGAATGGTTGTCACCGAAGAGTATGTTTGAGGTAAGGAGATTCCATGGATTAGCAAGCTTCTATAGGAAGTTCATCAAAGACTTTAGTGGAATTTTTGCACCAATGATGGATACAGTGAAGAAGAAGAAAAATTCTTTTAAACGGACAGAGGAAGTCGAGAGGAGCTTCAATATAATGAAGTAGAAAATAATAGAACGACCAATTCTGGTCTTCCTGAATTTTGAAAATACATTTCAAGTGAGATGTGATGCGAGTGGAGTTGCAATTGGAGTAGCTTTGAGCCGGGATAATAGATCTATCACCTATTTTAGTGAGAATATGAATGAGGCCAAGAGAAAATACTCCACGTATGATAAGGAGTTTTATGCCATAATTCAAGCCTTGAATAAGTGGAGACATTACGTCGTCCCATGGGAATTTGTCTTGTATAGCGATAACCAGGATTCACAGATCATAATGAGACAGGAAAAATTGAATCAGAGGCATGCAAAATGGGTTGATTTTATGCATAATTTTAATTTTTTCATAAAACATATTGTTGGGAATGATAACAAGGTTGTCGATGCATTAAGCAGGAGATGATTGATTCTACAAGAATTTTAGGTGAAGACCTTGGGGTTTGAACACCTTAAGGACATGTATTGTTATGATACATAATTCAAGGAAGCATATGAAGAATGTGAAAATCCTATGCTAAGAGACAAAATCCAGTGGATAAAGTATATGATTCAAGAGGTATTGTTGTTCAAGGGAACTCAATTGCACATACCAAAATGCTCACTGAGGGATAACCTTTTGAAGGAAAATCATAGTGGAGGATTGGTTGGACATTTCGACCATGATGAAACATTTTCACAGTTGAGCAGTGCATACTACTGGCCAGGTATGAGAACACAAGTGATAAATTTTGTGAACAGATGTAGAATCTGCCAACATGAAAAAGGAAAAAGACAGAACATTCTATTGTATCAACCATTGCCAATACGAGAGAGGCATGAGGACGCAATAAGCATGGATTTTGTGTTGGTACTGCCAGGAATGAAAAAATGATTTGATTCCATATTTGTGGTGTTGGATAGATTTTCAAATATGGCACACTTTATCCCATGTCAGAAGACCAGTGATGCAACACATGTTGCGAATCTATTTTTCAAGGAAGTTGTAAGACTTCACGTCCTACCCAGAAGCATTGTCTCAGACAGAGACACAAAATTTGTTGGTCACTTTTGGAG
>ML863808.1:0-12497 GCA_009831015.1 Picea engelmannii | reverse complement strand
GCCATATAACCATTAACATGTATGATAGGGTGACAATTCATACCAGGTAGGAGAGACTATGAACATAGGAGTAGAGGCTCCTTACTGGCCAATATTAATCTCGAGAACACGCATGGGTATAACCCTAGTGGTTTTCCCAAAAAACTGAATAATGTTGGTACAAATGCAGAGCCATGTAATAGAAACCAACCCTAAAGCAAGCATCTTGGCATAATAGCCACCATAACCAATTGTGCAAAAACCAAAATCATACATGAGCCCACGACCAAGCGAAAACGATAGAAATGACCCAAGGTGGTTCAAAATCAAACACTTCAACCCCATAATACTAAATGTGACTGGGTATGTTTACAATAATTGTATGGAGACGACTAACAAGTTTGGACCGAATGAAACCCTCCAACCAAAACCCATAAGACAACAAAGAGACTTCTTGGCTTCCACCACACAAAATCATCAATGAAATCGTGACTTCAACTATCTAATTTTTTCATTTACAGTGAATACACACAACCAACCATTCCAGAGAAATGTCACAAGTTTACATAGTTGTCAGTCTCAATAAAAACACAAACCAATACATCACCGAGCCAATATCTATTTCATAACCAGAGCGAGTTCATGAATGGTGAAAAAGACATACCTGTAACCAAAAAGCCTTAAAAACGCGAGCTTGGTTGAGTAGTTCTTTCCTCGCCTGAAAATAAGAGCTTAACCACAACGAAACAAAATTGAACAATAGCCAAGCTAGGGTGACGGCCAGTGGGAGAGGTATGGAGTGACGTGCAGTAAATGCACGTTGCTTCCATCCTCTACTCATTCAATTACTTAGTACACACCAACCAACCATCCATTAATCCATTCAATTAATCTATGCATCGAAACTAACATCCATTACTTGCCAAGTGTGCCACCCCATATCACATTAACCATTGCCAAACATACCATAACACATATCGAATGTGCCTTCATATAACTCAATACATCGAGTAGCCACTAACTTTGTTAGCTAGGATAAACTATAATCCTTTTAATTCCATTTGCATATAATGTAGCATAGCATAGTATAGTATATGATAGATCCTCTAGATTCATTCCATATTTCTTTTATCTTTTGTCATGACTAACATGTGTTTTGTCTAGGTGTAACATGTAATAGATCATGGCGCCAATAACATTGAAATAATAGTTCACATAAGCCATCATGACATGGAATTGAGAATTTAGAGTAACGAAACCCACAAATAACATGCATTATCTATCTGCTATTTGTCGCAAATAGAACCAATATTTCATCATCAATCATGTAAAGTCCTGTAAGCATCATCGAACAACAACATAAAATGTATAACAATATTATCTCTAATCTTCCAATCTACAAGGGGGTCCCACCTACTAGTATTATATATATAATTAGCTTATAATAATAGGTTTTTAGCAATACTTTGTAGGCGAAATCCTCGTTGCAATTTTTATCATCAACACAGTATTCTTCAGATTCTGGATCATGTTGGCACCATTATTTGAGACCTTTCCTATTGGATTTCTCTCTTCGCCCTGATCGCAGTCATACCTATAAATTTTCGACAATTTTTTTTTCTCGTGGACCCGACCCCTTCCAACACCCTTATTTGGGCTTTACCCCATTAGATTCAACTCATCGCCTTGATCATTGTGATACACTTCACCCATAACCCATTTTCTGTCTGGTCCCACCCGCCCCTTTTTCGTGTTCCCTCTTCATCATGGCCCACACCCGTAGACAAGACTTGGAAGCTCGCTTCAATGCCTTTCTCTCTAATTTCACAGAAACCCAACAAGAAGTGAGACAAATCAGTGCCAATATTTCCACCATCAATAAAAACATGCATTCCTCCATCAATGCCAAAATAGAGGACCTCAAACAAGACCTTTATACCCAGCTTGAATCCTTCACTATGATGATCTATGCCGAGCTGGATATCCCTACAGATCTTCCCTCATCTGACCCACCTTTGCAAACCGAAGGTGAAACTTCCTCTCATTCCTAGAATTTTCATCCCCATCACTTTCAGTGTGACCTACGCCTTCCACGTGTGTCTGTGACCAAATTTGATGGCTCGGATCCCACTGGCTGGGTAACTCAAATGGAACATTATTTCTCTTTGTATGGCATTACAGATGAGTTGGCCAAACTCTGGTATGGTGTTTTCCATCTAGATCAAGAACGTTGGCAATGGTGGCAATGGAGAAAAAATGACCGCCAAGGGTATGTGTCTTGGACACACTTTGGGGTAGAGATTTATGAACTCTTTGAGATTGACACCAACCATTTAGGTCGTTTGACAAAGTTGAAACAATCTGGCACAATGGAAGACTTTATAACTGCTTTTGAGTGATTGGATTTTCGTACAAAGGGAATGTCTGATGCTTTTTTCTAAGAATGTTTTATCAATGGCCTCAATGATGAGATTCATGCCCATGTCCTCATGGCTCGGCTTCAGAGTTGGGTGGATGCTATTAAAAGAGCTAAGGAAGCACAATAGGTTGTCTCTTCTCAAAACCAAAAACCCTCCTTTATTCCTCGCACTAAACCAGTCACTCCCACTCCTCCTTCTACTCCACTAAATATTCGAAAATTGACTAGGGCCAAAATGGATGAACGCCAACTCAAAGTCCTTTGTTATAATCGTGATGACAAATATTTTCCTGGGCACAAGTGTAAGGAACAAAATCTTTTTATGGCCATCTTAGAGGATGTTTCAGAAGAGGATGTTGAGGCTCTCCTTATGTCCGTGTCACCTGAACTGACTAACATGACCCCTCCCTCAAACCCTCTCGAAGTAGAACTGATCATTTCCCTAAATTCTCTCAATGGCTTCTCTGCTCCCCAAACCCTCAAGATAATTGGTTACATTAAGCATAGGAAGTTCATCATTCTTGTTGATAGTGGAAGAACCCATAATTTTATTCATTGCCACATTGCCTAAGAAACTAATTGCTATATCCGTGCCATGAATAATTTTCAAATCATGATTGCCAAGGGTCCATGAAATGTGGAGGGTGTTGTGAAAATGTGCATCTCCAAATTGGTGAGTACCACCTGGAATATCATATGTTTTCTATTGACATGGGCGATTGTGACATTGTGTTGGGTGCAAAATGGCTAAGGACTTTGGGTCCCATTCTCATGGATTTTAAGGAATTAACCATGCAATTCGACCGGGAGGGACAACAATATAAGTTCCAAGGCATCACTGTCAATTCCCCAGAGATCATCAGTTCCCATCGCATGGAAAAGATGCTAAAAAAATGTCACGATGGAATTATTTCCCAACTCCATGCCATACAAGCCACTGAGACACCCTCTGTGTCGTAGGACCTACAATCCATCCTCTCTAAACATAAAGTGGTTTTTTCCACTCCCCAGGGACTCCCTCCTTCCCGTGGTGTTCATGATCATTCCATTACCCTTGTCCCAGGAAGCCTTCCTCCCAATATCCATCCCTATCATCATCCCTTTTCCCCAAAAAATGAAATTGAGAAAATTGTTCAAGAATTGCTCAACATAGGTGTTATCCACCCTAGTACGAGCCCCTACTCTTCTCCTATGGTCATGGTCCTTAAGAAATAGGATTCTTGGCACATGTGTCCTGACTTCCATGCCCTCAACAAAGTCACCATTAAATACAAATTTCCCATTCTTGTCATTGATGACCTCTTGGATGAATTGAGTGGCGCCCATTTCTTTAATTAACTTGATCTTCGTTCTAGCTACCACCAAATCCGTATGAACAAGGTAGACATTCCTAAGACTGTATTTAGAACTCATAAGGGCCACTATGAGTTTTCGGTCATGCCCTTTGTCTTGTGTAATGCTCCCTCCACTTTCCAAAGCCTCATGAATAATGTCTTCTATCCTTTTCTCTGTCATTTTTTCTTAGTTTTCGTTGATGATATCCTCATATATAGTAAAACCTAGACAACCCATCTTTCTCATGTGGATCAAGTTCTTCATCTACTCTCTTAGCACCAACTTTTCCTCAAACAATCTAAATGTGATTTTGGTGCCTCAAAAGTTGAGTACTTGGGTCATCTTGTTGGCAAGGCCAGTGTCAGGGCGGATCCTAAAAATATTGAAGCTATGAAAAATTGGCCTCACCCAAAGATTCTCAAAAGCTTGCGTGGATTTCTGTGTTTAACAGGTTATTATCGAAAGTTTGTTAAGAATTATGGAAAGATTGTGACACCTCTCACTGCTCTCCTTAAAAAGAATTCTTTCACTTGGACTCCAACAACTGCTCAAGATTTTCAAACCTTGAAGATGGCCATGTGCACCACTCCAGTCTCTGCCCTTCCCAATTTCACAAAGACCTTTGTCCTCGAATGTGATGCTTCTGGGAAAGGAATTGGTGTAGTCCTTATGCAAGAAGGTCGACCTTTGGCCTTTACCAACAAACAACTGTCAGAGTGACATTTGGGCAAATCAATCTATGAAAAGGAAATGTTGGCTATTCTACATGTCATGGATCTTTGGCACCCTTATATATTGGGGCAACGCTTCCAATTTAAGATAGATCATCAAAGCCTGAAGCATTTTCTAGAACAACGCCTTTCCTCCCCTAAGCAACAAAAATGGGTGACTAAGCTCTTTGGATATGATTATGAGATCATTTACAAGAAAGGAAAAGACAACGTGGTTGCTGATGCACTTTCTAGAAAATATGAAGATGAAGGGTCCCTTTTTTCTCTCTCCTTCATTATACCAAATTGGCTCCAAGATGTTTACCATGAATGGCTACATGATCCCAAAAGTTTGCATCTGATACAACAATTGCAAGCCAATTTTCAAGCCTCCCCAGGGTACTCTTGTCTCAATGATGAGCTTCGATACAAAGGCCGTTTGTATTTAAGTAAACAATGAAAAATTAAATCCATGGTACTTTCTGAGCTACATGCTGTCCCACTGCTGGGCACTTCGGGTTTACCAAAACCTATGACCGGGTCAAATGTTATTTTTTCTGGGATGGTATGAAACAAGATGTTTGCAATTTTGTGGTTGAATGTGATGTTTTTCAATGCAACAAGAACAAAACAGTCAAATCTCCTGGCACACTACAACCGCTTCCGATTCCACCTTCTATTTGGCAAGATATCTCTATGGATTTTATTGTAGGCTTACCTAAATCGAGCAATAAATCAGTCATCATGGTGGTAGTTGATTTTCTTTCCAAGTATGCTCATTTCTGTGCTCTTCAACACCCATTTACAACATCCATTGTGGCTCAACTTTTCATGGATAAGGTCTTCAAGCTTCATGGCATGCCTCATTCTATTGTTTCTTATTGCGACCCAAATTTCACCAACAATTTTTGGCAAGAACTGTTCAAGCTACAAGGCACCCAATTGCATCTCAACATATCTTATCATCCCCATACTGATGGTCAAATTGAAGTTGTCAACAAGTGTTTGGAAAGATATTTGAGGTGTTTCACATTGGAAAGGAAAAATCAGTGGGCTCAATGGTTACCACTAGCTGAATGGTGGTATAACACTTCTTACCATACAACTACCCGCATGACTCCTTTTGAAGCGGTATATGGAAAAAATCCACCTTCAGTTCTCTCATACTTGCCAGGTGTCTCAAAGGTCCAGACAGTTGACCAAATGCTTACAGTTCGAGAGGATCTTCTCTGTACCCTCAAAGAAAATTTGGTCATGGCCCAGAATCACATGAAGCAACAAGCAGATCAAGGTCGCTCTGAATGTCAATTTGCAGAAGGAGATCATGTGTTTCTTCGACTGCAACCTTACAAGAAAAAATCCCTCAAGGCTGACCATTGTCAGAAATTGGCGCCCAAATTTTATGGTCCTTATACCATTCTCAAGTGAGTGGGACAAGTTGCTTATCAATTAGCTTTACCTAGGCATTCTAAGCTCCATCTTGTTTTTCATGTCTCCTGCTTAAAGAAGGTGATTGGAACTAAGTGCCAAACTCAAACCAACCTTCATGAGTTGGAGGAAGAAGGCTCCATTTGGCTACAACCACAAGTAGTTTTGGACCAACATGAGCGTCATATGCATCAACTAACCATCAAGGAAGTGTTAGTCTAGTGGAAAGATACAACTCCAACAGATGCCACTTGGGAACCAACTACCATTCTACAACAATTTCCTCATATCAAGCCTTGAGGACAAAGCTATTTTTAAGGGGGGGGAGATATTAGGGACCTAACCCCTCACGTAGGTAGAATAACATATTTCCATGTAATAAAGGTCAATATTAATAAGGCCTAGCAATAAGGAAGAATAAGTCCAATGTAAGAAGACCTAATAGAAGCTTCCGCTTCTAGAAGGATCTTCCTCTAGATTGTTCTTTTGATAGACATATTTAGTATAAATAGGAGTCGAGGGTATGATAAGTTTTGGTTGGGATATTATTGTAATAGAGATCTTCTCTGCTGGAGTTTGCTGCCTTGAAGAGGCAAGTGAACATTGCTCTTAGTAATCAAAGTGCTATTTCTGGTGTTATTCTGGTATTATTTTGGTATTATTGTGGTGTTGTTATGGCTATATCGTTGTTTATCTACCATTTCTAGCTAATTATTTTTGTTCTGCATAATATTTTTATATCTGAAATATTACACATGACTTCGAACGTACTAGGGCTTAGGGATCGATGGGTCATCTCATTGTTAGACCCTCAAAAACCACTTGTAAAACCCTTAAGAATTACCATCACCACCGCATACCACTAGTGCAAAATGACAAATTTTTAATTGTAAAAAACAACTAAAACATGTATATAAAGGACTACATTTTGGGAGGCAACCAAGAGTGTTATATTTGCAGTTCTTTATAACGTGATTAAATTTTAGTAGTATTTATCTTAGTCATTTATTGGATGGTTTGATTCATCAACTTGTAGTATATTTAGTAGCTTAATTTGTCAGTAATTATCATCAACTTGTAGTATATTCCGTAGTTTATATAGTTATTAATTGCCTTTAATTTGTAGTATATTTTCTCGTTTAATGAGTCACTAATTGTCATCAATTTGTAGTATATTTCCAGATCAATGAGTCATTAATTTCCGTCAATTTGTAGCATATTTGCTAGTTTAATGAGTTATTGATTATCGCCATTTTTTAGTATATTTACTAGTTTAACATGTCATTAATTGTTTCCATTTTGTAGTATATTTATTATTCAATATAAATTTATATGACATGAATAATTTATTAAATTCCATGAATGTCATTGTACAATAAGGCCAGACCCAATTGACAGATTAACTTATATACATATAAACTTGCATTTAACAATACTATGCATAAAATCAACTAGGTGTCACACATTTGAATTAGAAAGAGATTAAATTATAAACATGTAGACTCACATTAAACAATACTATACATAAAATTAGGCACAAACATATATGATTTGAAAAAGTACATAAATATTATTATATATATAATTTGGAAAGTCAAGTACAACAATGCTAAGTTTCCCATTGATCCACTAGTAATACATGATAAAAGTTGCCTCCATACATTCAACAACTTCACACACAACAAAATCAAGCATTGTTGTCTCCAACTACACAAGTACTTCCTCTTTTGGTTTTCACGTACAACATGTACATTATTTCCAAGAAGCCTATAAGAAACATGATTTTGTATGAAAAAACAATTGTTATTACTAGTATGTTACATCGTCTATGCCTTCATTCTTTCCCTCGACTTTTCCAATGCTCTCTTTAAGATCCGTCTCCTTGCAAAGGCCTTAAAGGTCCAAGCTAACAATTTCTTATATGATTCACTAATATTGGTGTTGCTTTTTCTTGAATCCCCACAACCAATCACTGTTGAATCATCCATTGTTCTTGGTGCCAAGAGTGTTGAATATGGAATCATATGTTGGAAATTTTATGATGGGTCCTTCCTTGGATTTAGTCTAGACACACAAAGATATTTCTCGTGATATACTCTGGAAGAGATTACTGAAGTCTCTCTAGCATGCTTAATTTGAATTTCTTTTAAATTTTGACTCGAGGAAGATATATTGTGATTCATAGATGATGGTTTCTAGTGGGTAGAGTCCTTTTCTATAAAATCAATATCCCTTATTTTTTCCAAGATATTAGCTTGCATGGTGGAGTCTCTTTCCAAACTTTTCATACCTCGTGAATGCTTAGAAAATGGGAAATTATTTCTATAAAAATGATTCATCGAAGTTTTAAGGCATTGCTCACCTCTCGACTTCCTTCTCTTGGTGATGATTTAAAACCTAGAAAAGATGGAAGAAGTCATCAACCTCTCCTTGTAAATTGAAGCAAAAACACATAACAAAGGGCTACATCTTCTTCAATGTAAAACCAAAATGATCTTGACTGGTTATGAAATATACTTATAAACCTACCAATTCATATTTAGATTATATTGATTAGGACAATTAGTCATTTTTGGGGAAAACATCAATAGAATGGTTATTCACCTACAAACATTCCACCTCTACACAAGATTCAAGAGAAAAAAATCATTCAAATTGATAATGATATTTCAAATTATAATTCAAATGAAACCAAAGTTATCATTTTTCATAACCTTCTAACATTAAATCACTTAATGGTAGTATCCTTCACTTAATGGTAGTATCCTTCATCAAGCCAAAGCACTATTTCAAAGTTCATTAGATCATCCTTTCCCTTTGGAAATGATATATCAATATTCTTTGGTAGGTTCAATTCACTGATATCTGTAAAAGTAATAGTAATGAATTAGTTTCAAGAAATTAGAGCAAACAATAGGTACTATCAGAACCAATAGGCTAATCCCACTTGTAGGTCCTCCAATTGACACAGACATACAAAATGTCGTATGATTTTAGTTCCAAAACTTATGATCCTCTCAAGAGTATTATAAAATTTCACTTTCAATCACATTAAATAAGAATGACCAATGCGTCTAAATATTAGTCGATTGTGCCACAATCAATAAACACTCATGTTTTATTTTGATTTACCTAAAGACACCATATCCAAAAATACAGGACAACACTTCAACAAAGGAAACATTCAAACTAGTGGGTAACCTTTTTCTAAGTATAATGAAAAGAATCACACTTATATAATGTAATTTTCAACTTGATGATTTTAAAAGCTTTATCATGTTAGGAAAATAAATAGCTTGAGATATATACCAAACTTTCTGCAACACCAATTCATCGATGCTTTGCTTCTTTGTTGATGGTATTCCATTAGCACTTTTAGTAGTTTTGTATATCTATGCTTTATTTTAGAAAACATAATCATTTTGTAACCAATGCTGTTAAGTATGAAAGACGTACTTTTAATAAATGAGAGTTTTTTTTTTTGCATTAGAAAAAGGACTAGAAAAACTCATGCCTTGCTAAAAAAAGCATTCAACTATCCATTGTGGAGCATGCAATGCTAAAAGAGATTATCACAAGAAATTAAGCAAAATGGAAAGAAAGTCAGATATATTACATTGTCCATGAGGGAAAAGTTTATGGAGCTTCCACTGGTCAATATATTTTCAGATAATTGTCAAGAATAGTTGGTGGAGAATACACCAAAATAGCCAAAAAAATAACATACACTATCATTAATGGAAAGGGAAGGCTAAATTACTTTTACCCCACATCAACCTAAGAGCATCAAGAATGAAAGATACAAGAAAAGAAAAACTAAGGTGAGTCAATGGGCTTAAGATTAATATGCAAATAACATAGTTAAGTATAAGACATGAAGACAAGTTGCAACTTAATGAGGTGTCTAAGAGATGCACACTGTTACAATGTTATAATGTTGATATGCACAATGTTACAATGTTACAAACAACGTATGACCTAATTTCTAAGTGAAATCATTGAAACAATTTCTTCCAAAAAATTCAACACCATTGTACTTTGAAATCACTTTCAGTTTCTTCCAAAATAATCGTTCTTATGATTTGATTGCCAAAAAGTGCATATACCAAAATTACCCTCCTCCAAATCTAGTTTAAAATAATAGGACATAAGAGCACAAATTGTTTTAATCAAGTTTTCAATGGGAAAATAATTTACATCCCAATTCAAACTGTGGGCTTTACTCTCTGGAAAAGAAATTATAAAGACTAATAAAACATAATATCCATTCAAACTCATAGCATTGATTATAAAGAGGGCTCAATTGTGCATGTTATAATTTTGGCCATAGTATGCCCTTAATTTGAAGGACTTATTTGATAGCTTATCTCAAGAGTAAAACGGTTGTAGGAATGATAATTTCAATATTGTTCATAGGGGAGTAGACATTTGACTTTAAGTCCAAATAGAAATCTATATTGCAATTTACTTCAAGAACTCCTTGCTCCACTATTGGTTCTAAAATTAAACTTATTCCCAAGTTATGTGCGATGAAGCAATTTGTCCTTGCAAAGATTTTTACCTCCATCATAAGCTCCACTTCACACTCTTCAGACCTTTCCTTGTCAACTAAAATTTGTCTAATCCTCTTATGTAATCATCACAATGGACACACAATAAGCTAGCCACTCCACTATATGAATCTTTGGTCCAATACAAAATATTGAAGCTCTAAAATTCATTCTCCACTTATACTCCATTTTGCACAAAGGGATGGAACTTGGTAGTTGAGTATATATCAATTTCAATAGGTCCTTGAAATGAGGTATCTGAGTGTTATATAATATTGTATGCCACAATGAATTATTTTTAGATGCCACAAATCCCTAACGTTATTACATATCATGTCACTATGGGCCATTTTGGCATTAAGGATGTTTTCTAGTTTCCTAGAAGCTTTCTAATCTAGCAGCCATAATAATGCTTTGCAAAGACCCTAGGAATGTGATATATATTTTTATTGTGTACAACAGAAGACCTACAATTAACGAAGGATATAATAAATAGAACCAAACCACAAAATCATCAACTTGGGAAGTACCTACTGAGCCCTTGTTTACATTGGAGTTAGTGCCCATGGTCTTGGTGTCACTAAATGATTGAATGATATTGAAATGTTTTGGTACTGGTATTTATGACCAACTATAAATGGTTCACACCTTGGCATTCAAGAAAACATAATAGTAGTTCTAATTAGTGTACTTGCATGCTGCATTTATTGTTGAGAGTACTATTGTATATGGTTATGTTATTTTCTATTGCATCAACTAATATATGAGTGGGTGAAAGTTAAATGTGTTATGTAGGTTAAGATTATTGCCATGCATGTGAAGGGTTAGGGATTGCAACCGATTCTCTATAATCCTTCCTTGTAACTCTCAATTAGATTGGAAAGTTTTACAAACTTCTAAATAAAATGCATAATCTTTTTAGAGATTCTTGACTTAATCTAGACATAGGTAATGCATTTCAAAAATATCAATCCTTGGAATGATGATCTTCTTTCTCTTGTTGATGGTGGAATAACTTAAGCTCTCAAGGTAATAATGTCTAATCTTGGCTTACACAAGTTTGCATCCATATTCACAAATTCTTGTTTAAAACTTTTAACAAGGATGAATCCATTAAATGACCATGAATTATCACATCATTTCTTTATTAAGTTTGATTTAGGGTATGGATCATTTCTTGTACCCATAAAGACCTTGCTTGCTTTTTTTACACGACTGTAGGTTTTTTTACAAATTCAATCCTCATATAGTTATAATGGATATTTTATTGAGTTTTTAATGGAGATATTACACACTCACCTAGAATTATTTTCCTAAGTTTGATAGTCAAATGTTGAGAATGCTTCCTTCGATAAGAATATTCTCTCTAGAGAATATTCCCCTAAAATATAGGGAGCTCCTCTTCATTTTAGAGTTAGTTAGACTAGTGGAATTCAATCATGCATGGCAACCTCATTTTATAATTAGCAGTTGCATGTGTTTCTCTCACATCCACACGTGTGACTTACTTAATTGATGATTGCATGGATTAGTTAACTAGGACTAGGTGGTAGTTCACTCTAGTGTCTGTCAATGAGTGTCTAAATCTCTCTATATCACTACTATGGCGCATTAGTTACTCATGTAGCCTATATATATTGTAAATTATTCACTCTTTGTGTGTGAAATACAGTTAATACATTTTCTATTCTTTTCTCTCCATTTTTTCTCTCGTCTTCTCACTTTTGCAAGTTGTGTTCCTTCTTCTGCTAGCTAGATATCTTGTGTAGGTACTCACCACATTCTACATGGTATCGAGGCCCACAAACCAATAGTAAGGATTGTCACTAGCACTCTTTTGCAGGTACTGAAGATAGAACAAAGCAGTAGGAAATATGGAATCTATGTTTCACTCGTCGACAATACTTCTCACGCCTCATAACTATTTGGAGTGGATGTTAAGCCCTAATATTGGCTCATTACCACTTAATTGGGGCATATTAGATTAGTAATGTTATTTTATTTATGTCAGATTTAGGCCATTAGTTGTAATTTAGATTAGTAATGTTATTTTATTTATGTCGGCTTTAGGCCATT
>ML863807.1:11518-22806 GCA_009831015.1 Picea engelmannii | reverse complement strand
CGTTTGCTGGATGCACCTGGATATTTTGCAGATACAGATATTTTCAGACAGTAAATAACCTCCCTCCTTATCCTGCTATTTTTGGAAACCAAAGTAGTTGTACCACTGAGTTACATGGTACTTGTTTGTTGGTTTTTGTCAGACAAAAGCTCTGAAAATTATGAAACAAAAGCTCTGAAAATTACATATTTGTAATACTAGGCTCATGATTTAGTCCCGTGATCTCCTGAAATTTCTCTCCATGGGATGTCTGTTTTAAGATCAGATATGAACAGAGTTTTGCACACACAACAGTTGACGTTGCATGATTCTTAAGAGATCTCACACAATATAATATAATAAGCTTTGATCTTTGTTGCTTTGTTTGATCCACTAACATGAGGTTTCTATCTGAATTATTATATGTATTCTTGACTTGTTTTGAACTTATTTATTCTAGAACATTATAAAATATACTCCTATAGCTTGTTGGCGTCTTGATTAAAATTAGTTCCGAAGGCATTTTCACTTGTGATTACAAAATATCTTTACTAGAGATGAGCTGTAACATTACCGATTCAAAATGCTGTACCAATACATTGACTATGCGAGTTTTGCCTTTATCCTATAATGAAGTAGAACATTCTAGCTCCACAAATGAAGTTACATTTATAAATCGAAGTTTGGTTCTTCCATCTTTTATTGTTCAGGAAGTGGTGCTGATTTTCTGTGTGATTATGCAGCTGAGGAATTTAGTGTGGGCAACATCAAATCATGATGTTTACCTCGTGCAGAATTATTCTATCATGCACTGGTCTCCATTAAAACAGAAAGGGGTAGAAGTTCTTAATGTTGCTGGTCACATTGTTCCATCTGAGGTAATTTCTGCATATGCTTTTTATTGTTTGGTATTAGTGACTGCCTTTTGAAATTTTCTGTGGCATGGTTGAGTAGTCTGCATCTTTGAACTATTGTTCCTGAACATTTGTAGGCAACATTCTGAATACGTTTAACTGGTGTTATTACTTTTTTCTTCTTCTTACTAATTTCCGGGGATTTCAACTTGACAGAAACATCCCGGTTCATCGTCACAAGGTGTGAAAAGAGTCCAGGTCAGTGCAATGTCTGTGAAGGACAATTTAGTTGTGGCTGGTGGTTTTCAGGGAGAACTTGTTTGCAAGGTAAGTTTCAAAATTTTAATTCTAAAAAGCCTTAAGGTGAATTGATTAGGACAGTTGTGACGTTTATCAGCACTATTTAAACTGAATATTGGCATGGCTGGATCCTCGCTGTGAGCATAGCTTATATTTGCTGTTATTTGATTCCAGTATTTGGATAAACCGGGAGTGAGCTTCTGTACAAAAATATCCCATGATGAGAATGCTATCACTAATGCAGTAGAGATCTACAATGATGCAAGGTAATAGTCATACTTCATTTTAAAAATGATTGTGGAATGGATCCCGTTTGTACCGCATTTTACAGAAACTGACCATGTTCTGTTCTCTGCAGTGGTGCAACGCGACTAATGACTTCAAATAATGACTTTGTAGTACGAGTTTTTGACACAGAAAAATTTACAGTGCTTGAACGCTTCTGTTTTCCTTGGTCTGTAAACGTGAGTGTTATACTATTTTTCTCAAATATCACTGGATTTTATCGGAGGGAAGTTTCTGCTGGTTTAGCTTTAACATGTTAGATGATATGAATTTATTGCAAGATTATGTTCTGGATATCATAGGAAGATAAATATTACTGCCTCGTTCATTTTGTCTCCAGTTCAACGGTGTATATAGAATCATAGATGTATATGTCAATTGTACATTAATGTATTTCTGATAGGACATTGTTAACTTTGCAGCATACTTCTGTCAGTCCAGACAGTAAACTTGTTGCAGTTCTTGGAGATAATGCAGATTGTTTGCTTGCAGACTGCAAGACTGGAAAGGTATTTTTTCACATTCTAAGCATTTTATGAGCATAGTTGTATGGTGGAGCCTGCCCCGTAAGTGCTATAAGGTGTTGTCTAGTAAAGTTGGTTTGATCTAGTTGGTTTAGTGGCTAGTTAAAGTCAAATTTATCAAAAGTCTCATCACTCGATGCCAAAAAGTAGATGTGCCTTGCATCAGGGAATATGGCTCAACTCATATATAGCTTGTTTGCTTGTTTTCTTGTCTCGGCTAGTCTCTATTTTTGTTGATCAGTTTGACTTTAATAGTTGTGATTGGTGTTTTGCAGACAGTGGGAACTCTAAGAGGTCATTTGGATTACTCTTTTGCATCTGCCTGGCATCCAGATGGTTATATTTTGGCTACAGGGAATCAGGACACCACCTGTAGACTTTGGGATATTCGGAAGCTTTCATCTTCCCTAGCTGTCTTGAAGGGTCGAATGGGTGCTATAAGATCGATACGGTTTTCATCAGATGGCCGCTTTATGGCCATGGCAGAGCCAGCCGATTTTGTGCATCTATATGATACCAGGCAGGATTATACTAAGAGCCAGGAAATTGATCTGTTTGGGGAGATTGCCGGAATTTCATTCAGCCCCGACACTGAAGCATTTTTTGTTGGGGTGGCTGATCGAACATATGGAAGTCTTCTTGAGTTCAACCGCCGACGCATGAATTACTATCTTGATTCCATTCTCTGAGTTTTGGAAGTTAATGGGAGTGGTGTTTTTTTGAAGTGACACGGCGTAATTCTGTTGAACCCATTATTGTATATTAGATATATATACCATGTATGAATGTCCGTAGAGCAGAGATTTCCTTCATCAGAGGCTTCAAAATCCAAATTCCAAGGTCAATGGAAGCCTATTTGTTTGTAAATGGTGTTTTGGTGGATACAGCTCTCTGGTTCACACTGTAGACATTTTAATATATGTAAAATTTTCAGCGGATATACAGTCTACCATCTTGTAAACTGGTGCTGTGAAGATTGCAAGTCCTTTGTGCATCTTGTAAACCACTGGAAGGACATTGTCGGTTTATTTGCTTCTAATGGTTAAATGAAAGACAGTTTGGAAGTGGTGGAAAAACAGGCACGAATATAACTACAATGCATGTATGATAGAGATTTAATGAAGCGTACCCAAAGAGTATTTCGGGTCGGAACAGTGCTAGGATGTTATGTGTGATGGTTGACATATGTCGAAACAAATTTCAATTGGATTTTACGAAGATTTGGGGAATGCAAAAGTTTACTGGAAAAGGTTTAACATGTTTGCCACCTACAATGGGATTTTCCAGTGAAGGAAATGTTTCTTTTTGTGACATTACGAGGAACGATCATGTCAAGTTGTGAAACCAATGAATCCACGAGTCCTGAAAACTCGATGGTATACAAGTTTTCCACTGTGTTTCAGCCCCCTTTTAATTTTTGGTTTGGTTGAACCAGATAGTTGAAATAAATGTATATTGGAGGGGTACTTGCTGTCGTCAAGGAGATTATGAAGCTTTCTATTGAACATTTCGCTACTTCTATGAAAATAGATGGATGGGTATTTTGTTGAAATACACAAATGGTTCTGCGTTTGCCAGCTGAATGAACAACTAGCGATAGTGGGTACATGTCACTGAAGACTACGGTTATGTTCTTCTGGTCGAAGATATATTTCCATGGGCAAGTGGTTTTGAGTTTGACCTCTTGTTGTAATGAGAAAATATTACCTTTTGGAATATACAAATATGATAATGATGATTACTTGTAACGAGGAAATATCAACTTTTGGAATATACAAATATGATACTCAAAAGCTGTGTACAGAATGGCTACTGGTAATTTTAACACCAGTAGTAAGGTCTCCAAACTCCCTGCTTTGTGTCTGCAATGCAATTGTGATGGATAAGCGGATACGATTTGTCATCTTTATTTATTATTCTCAGATTTCTCATCTACATTTTTTGCAGCAAGAATCTGGCTCAAAGCAGGATTTGGTGTCTGTAATCTAATCAAATAAAATACCGTATGCCAATCATGTTGCTCTCTCAGCAATGTAGATTGGAAACTGGAGATAATATTGGCCTACTAAATTAAAATCACAAGGCCGAGTACAAAGCACTGAAAAATATAACAAAATGAGCCCTCCACTGTACTGGAGGGGAGGGAATTAGTAGATTGTTCACGAGGCAAATATATACACGATATTCTTTGTGAAAATATCGCAATAAGCCGCAAACAACACGCTCGAGATCCATTGTGAACAGCTAATAGACAGAAACACACTTAAGCTCCCTTGTGACTAGCTAATAGACAGAAACACACTTGAGCTCCCTTGTGAACAGTGAGGGTTTGGATGTTCTATAAATGAAGTACACATCGATTTAACACCATTTCAATCTCTACCAATTAGGGTTATTATAATATAACGGGAACGAAATACATTTCTACTTGTTTTATTCACTTTCGAATCCTTGAAGGTGGCAGACTAATATGAATTGAGATTGATACTTGAAAAGGGTTTGAAACCTCATGGCGCACAACAGTTTCAGGGTAAATATAGTGGCTGACCCAACTGACTTGGGAGAGATCACACTACCTGAATCCATTTTTTATACCATCTAATAATACGATTTCAGCTCCAGCCCTTCAAAGTAAGTGTAACCATAATGTAACTGATCGATTCGATTGGGGTTTTGCAATCCAGAAAATTGGTTCCGTCATGCCCTTCAAAGTAATTATAACCAATAACGTAATTGATTCATTCGATTAGTTTGTTTTGCAATCGAGAAAATTGGATTGCCAATTCTGGAACGGATGGTTTTGCTATAGATAAAATTGTGCCGAAATAGAGGCAACCAGTCGCAATTGAGAATATTTATTCCTTTCTAAAATTGTTATCATACCTCTCCTGGTAATATATATATATATACTAAAATTGTTATCATACCTCTCCTGGTAATATATATATATATATATATATATATATATATATATATTCCGAATTTAAAAAAAAGACTGAAGATCAAGTGCCAGCTGTCGAGGTGACTAAGAATTCCAAAGGATTCATTGAGAACGGATTTTGAAATTTTCGGTGAAATTTATGTTACCAATCTTACTAAGCAATCGAACCTACCTTTCGGTAATAAGAAAAAAATATTATACAATAAATTGTAAAGAGATTGTTAAAGGATTATATATTTGAGCAATAAAAAAAAAATTGAGTCTAATAATTTTATTTTTTTTTAATAATATTTGTGGTAATAAAAAAAATAATATAAGAATTAGTAATATATTTTGTAATAAATTGTGAAAGAAAAGATTAAACAGGATTATGTAAAAAGGTATATAAAAATTAATGATATATTCTTAAGATAATGATTATAGAAATATTTATAATAGATTGAGGATTGGAGAGCCAACACTACTTTTCACTTGATTTAGGGATTAGTTATAGTTTTCACTTAATTTAGGGATTAGTTTTAGGGATGATTGAAAAAACCAAAAAAAACTCAAAAAAACATAAGTTTATAGATTTTCCTTCGTGTGTAATTTATTTTTAAGGTGACGATCAAGTCAGACACCAAATTGGTGTATGAGATCGTGTATGAGACCTCCTTCGCCCAGTACAGAGGTATACATACCCTACCCCTCAGACACCAAATTGGTGTATGAGATCGTGTATGAGACCTCCTTCGCCCAGTACAGAGGTATACATACCCTACCCTTCTCTGGATTTGAACTTGTGACCTTTTAAGAGGAAACACATGTTCTTAACCATTAGGCCCACTCAAGTGGTATTAGGTCTCCTCTTTGTTTTTATAACAACTCTATCCGATTTTTTCTTATTATACCCATTTGCTTTGAAACATTTTCTAGGTGCTTTAGTTCTTGCTCAATATGTTCCTTGTCCGATATTTTGAAAGCTTGAGTGACCAGGGCATTGACAATTCCACATTTTTGATCTGGGTGGTGATGAGAGTTAGCATGCAAGTAACGATCAGCGACTGATCGTTACTTGCATGCTAACTCTCATCACCACTCGGCTCAGAAATGTGGAATCATCAATATCGTGGTCACTTCAACTTTCAGAGTATCGAACAAGGAATACATTGAGCAATAACTAAAGCACCTAGAAAATGTATTCAAAGCAAATGGGTATAATAAGAAAAAATTCGATAGGGCTGTTATAAGAACAAAGAGGAGACGTAATACCAGAAGTATTGATGAAAATAGGGAAGGAAAATCTATAAGCCTTCCTTACATAAAAGGTACAACTAACAAGATTGCAAAGATTATGAAAAAGGGAAACATCATGGTCTCTTTCTTGCCCCCTAACACAATAAATAATTTATTGGATCATGTCAAATATACTATTGATCCAAAAAAGAAAAACGTTGTATATTCAATCCCTTGCTCTTGTGGTAAACAATAAATTGGAGGAATCAGGAGATCAATTCTAACAAGGTTAAGTGAACATTGTGTAGACTTGAGGCATATCATAATTAAAAAATCAGCTCTCGCTGAACACTCCACAATACGAGTTACCATATATGCATAGGAGATGTAAAGATTATTGCAAGAGTGGATCACTATGGAAAAAGAAAGATACGCGAGGCAATGTAAATTGAATCAAATGAGAACAATTTGAACAAAGTTAAGGGTCTAAAGCTAAGCAAAACATGGAAGCTTGTCCTTCTAAAGCTAAAATAAACAATAATAACCTTGGTCATAATATGGTACGCTGACATTTCTAGATAAAGGTTATTACTATTAATCTTTTATAATAAACAAACCATTCAATTTGAGATTATTAAACTCCCGAGGATGATCCCTACTCTGGGATTGAAACGTTGAGAGTAGTTTCTTATAAACCAACACAGTCTCCTTATAAACATTAAGTACTGCGAATGTCACAAAACTGATGAAAACCTATAACCCAGGCCACAAAGTGTAGAGTGAAGCCTAGGTGTATTAATATGAGGTGGAGGAAGAGCCAACCGACCTCGTCGAAAGTCTTAGACAAGTCAACTTTGGCTATTATGGCCTTAATATTCATTGTTTTCACTGAGTGCAACCCTTCCTGGCTGACACCAATTGCCTTGTGTATTTGGCACCCTTCAAGGAAGCCAAACTGTTATGGAGAGACCTGCTTCGAGAGAGTTTCTTTGATCCTTCTAGAGATGATTTTGGAGATGATCATATAGATATTTTTGCAAAGTGAGATAGGTCAAAAGTTCTCAAAACTAGCGGGGTTGTTTGTCTTTAGTATAAGCACAATAAAAATAGTGTTAAAAGAAGCCAAAACCTTCCTGTAAACCAAGTTTCTTCCACTACCCTGCGTAAATATGCTTCAATTAATTCATAACAACTAATAAAGAATTCTATGGGTAGCCCATCTAGACTTGGGGTCTTATCCTTTTGAAAGTTGTGAAGGGTTTTGAGCAATTCCTCTTTCCCTACCCCTACCATGAGTTCCTGATTTTCATTATGATCAACAAAGCTATAAAAGTAATTGGAAATTATAAAAATGACATCAATTATGGCTTTGTTGTCCTCTTTGAAAATATTTTAGAAGTGGGAGAACCCCTTTGAAGCAATATCTTTGAAGTTTTCAACCCAAGACCCAAAAGAGTTCAAAAATCTATGATAAATGAAATTAATACAAATCTCTATAATATTTATAGAATTTTTATTTTTTATTTTTTATTTATTTTTATAATATTCTTAAAAAAAATGAAATTTACAATCTTTAAAAATATTTAGATTATTATTTATTATTTTCAATCAATATAATTAGAAAAAAAAGAATTTACCTTTTTTAAATAATGTTGTGGGTCATTAAATATTATTTGAAAATTTATAAATATTAATTTATTAGAACTAAGTGAAGTCTAAAATAATTTAAAATTGTAAATTGTTATTTGGATCCTATGCTGATTTGCACTAGAACCACTTCTTTAAATTTGAGAAAATGTGGATAAAACATCCAAATTTTATTGAGAACTTTCTTGGATGATAAGAGATAAGGGGAATTCTTTATAAGATGAATACATTTAGATTTTATAATAAAATTTTAAAGTTAAATTATCAATTTTAAAGTTAAAATATAAATCTAAGAAAATAAAACATAACTGTTTTTAGAATATTTTTTTAGTAATACTCATAATTGAAGAGAATGACATGTTTAAGGGAAATGAAAGGTCTAAGGAGAAGGAAATGCAAATAAAATAAGATGAATATATTGAGATTTTATAATAAAATTTTAAAGTCAAAATATGAACATAAGAAAGTAAAGCATAATGAGTTTTGGGAATATTTTTTTTTGGCAATATCAATAATTGGAGAGAGTTATGTTATATTTAAGGGAAAGGAAGGTTTTAAAGAGAAGGAAATGCAAACAAAATAATATAAAATATCTAGATGACATATTAAGGATTTCTACATATACATGATGACAAAGGAATTATTTTGGAAAAAAAAAACTAGAATTGCATAGATTGAAGAGGATGATATAAATATATATTTTATTTTCTTATTAAAATTATGGTAAAAAATTAACAAACTTAAAAGAGAAAAAAATATAATTACTAATCATAAGATCTTCAACTGTTATGTTTCAACTACTTCAAAAATATGCACACAACCACCTTTTAAGAGGTGGGACACGACAAATTATTGAACCTAATCATCCCATTTGTTACAAATGGACAAATAAACAGCTTATGAAGCTAACCAATGTGCAAGATATTAGTGAAACCGTAAAAAACATGAAGAGGGATAAACTATAACTTCAAAGGTTATTGGTAGGATGTCTTGGCAATGATGGAAGAATCAACGTAGTTAGGGGTTGTCATTAGGACCTTAAAACAACACATATTACTCTCCTTTCAAAAGAGAAAAATTCCATAAATGACCTTAAAACAACACATATTACTCTCCTTTCAAAAGAGAAAAATTTCATAAATGATATCAACTAATTATTTAAAACATCTAGTAAATTTATCGCAAAAAATAATTGTTAATAATTTGAAGAATATATTGTCATTGGTACATGAGAGTAGGGGGGTTTTGTTAAAGAGAGGCTCCTTCAAAACAATTTTATAGTGGTTCAAGCAATAATACATCAAACAATAAAAAAATGGGGATGGTCATGGCATGCCAAAACCTTATGATTTAAGTAAATTGGGGTTTTCTCCTAACTTTTGGTAGAGATTTTTCTTTACAAAATCTTGGGTTAAATGGGTATGAAAAAGCATGTCTTGAGCCACTGATGTATACATTTTATAGAGATCACACTTTACAAAATCTTGGGTTAGATGGGTACAAAAATGCATTTCTTGAGTCATTGATGTGGTTTTGATAAATGGATTTCATTAGAACCTAAATCCATTGAAAGATGGAGGGAAGGTTGTCTGTTATCTTTTTATCATTATCACAGAGTCATTAAGGACATTTAATAATGCACAAATAATAATGAAAATTAGATTCATCCACTCTCCTACACCTAGTATGCCACTCATAATACATTGTCATTGACAATATGCTCTTAGTTAAGAAAACATATTTAAATTACAAAATTTAAGGCTTATTTGGAAGCATATGGAATAAATAATGAAAATCAAATGTTTTCTTTATAAATAACAATAACAAAATGAAAATGACCATTTAACAATTTCTTGAATTTAAAGTGTTTTCGCCATGATGCTTTTGGGCATCACCTTCTATGTGGGATGGATTTTCAATTGAAGATTGGAAACATACTCCTCGGATAATTCTGTTATTGGGCCAACCACCTTATTTTGATGTAATTAGAATAATGCACAAGTATTGGCACAAGAGACACTAGATATGGGTGGGGTCAAATCATTTTTATAAATAGACTCAATCCAAACTTGTTAACGTGACCCGTGGACACTAGTATGTGGTATCTATTTATACTAGGCATGCGATTGTTTTACAAGTGCTAATGTCAAACCAATCTTTATCTCATCATTAGTGTATAAACCCGATGAACCCAATAATTTTTAGACCCATGCCATCTCATTAACCTTAACACCCCCTTAATGTATGTTTGAGGTTAATGACATCACAGATAAAGACACCATAATCACAATTTCTTTTATAAAGATATCATTTTCACTTTTGCAATAATCAAGCTAGGTTTCTCCATTTTCTTGAATCAATGTTGGAACATGCCAATGATCATTGCTTATAAAATGGATATTTCCATGCCTTGTCCTTCTATATAAACTATTTTCTTTAACACATGTATAATACTTTGGTTGTTTGAAAATATACAACACATCAAGTTTACTCTTAAAACAAATAAGTTCACATGTGCCAAATTCAAGTTGATGTTTTCTATTCTAAAAAATCACATTATACCAAAACTAAACATACAAGCCAAGTACATTTTCAAGAAAAATTAATTACACCAAATTTACTCTTAAACCAAATAAATTTACATATACCAATTTCATGTTAATCATTTTTCACTCTAAAAAATCATATTATACCCAAACTAAATATATAAACCAAGTACATTTTCACCCAGAAAAAATATAGGAATAATTACATTTCCATTCTTATAAATCCTTGTCAAATTTGAATCTATAAACACGTCACAAACAATTTTATACACATGTTACAAACAATTTCAATTTTACTATATCATAATTGGATGTAACTTTTTATACTTAAAAAATCATTTTTTAGTCTTCCAGTGAAGAACCTATGATAAGCCATATATCTTGAAACAAAACTTAATGGATATTAAATATTTTAATTATTTTCTGTTTAATGATTTAAGTTGCCAACCAATTTTCTATAAAAAGTGTCATTAAACTTATCTAGTACTAGTATTGATTTAGTTTTACATTTTTCTATTGTGAACATAGTAAGCAAGCTCATCTTTTGAGAGAAATCATATTTTGTTCTTATTAGACTTGATGACATAGTAAGTAAGCTCATCTTTGGAGAGAAATCATATTTTGTTCTTATTAGACTTGAATACCAAGAAAATGATGTAGCAATTTCAAGCCACAATTTCTAAATTGAAGTGGAAAAATATTTGATGTAATCATTGTGTTTCAATTACAAGTCTTAATTGTTTAGTTGAACATTTTATATGTCTATGTCATTTGATTTATAATAACTTGCAAATAATGCAATCTCTTCTCTACATAGGATTCATGATATTTCATGAAATAGATACTCTGATTTGCCATTGAGAGTTAATCAATCTACTTAATCTACCTACTATGTTGTATATCTAATTATAACATCTTTGTTAACCATTAAACTTTGTATATGATTGGTTTTGTATGTGATTTTATGATTTTATAATAATATTTATTTGATGTTTTT
>ML863804.1:3249-22806 GCA_009831015.1 Picea engelmannii | reverse complement strand
GAAAAAAATTGCTATAACATATGCCCCCTAATGTGTGAGGTCAGAGGAGCAATCGCAATGGCCGAAATACATTATAATTCCCAGAAGTCAATATTGAGAATATTACAATTCATATTGACTCTATACACATGGATGTCAATATGGATTACACTGCAGATCCCTGTGAATATATAACAAATAGTTATTCATGGCCATGAAGAGGCAATACAAAGTAGGCATATGTCATAGGTTTTCATAGTCACGACTCACAAAAAAGACACAGTGGAGTCCAGTCTCAAAATCAACTGAAGATATTTGTATACAAGTACAATCTGATCTTCCATGATCATTGAAGTCATATAGGTATTGGTCTGATGGAAGACAACAACAGATATGGGATGTTGTTACTGTGAACTGGAGGTCTTCTACACTAGCCTCCAAAGGTTCAATTCCACATCATGTGAATAAAGGAGTTGAAGTCGAACACAATGAGACTTCGTTTGATTACCGGTCATTGAGGTATACTATTAACAAACGTGATACAACCCATCGATAATGAAAGTAGGTTGCAAGGCACCGAGTACATTCCACAAGTGTGAATAGAGGTGTTGAGGTCGAACAATTGAAGAATCCATCGATCATGGGACATTGATGTATTCCCAATTTTTGATGGCGAGAGAACTTGCCATTGATGATTGAAAGCCTCTAGGTACTCTTATGACTCTAGATCTCGATTCCAGAATAGATGAGATGAAGTCGATGGAAGGAGAATTGTTGAAATGAGAGAATTAAGGCATCTCTCATCATCTAGAACGAGGTACAAAGCAATATCTTGATGATTAGAAAGAACTCGAACAAATAGGATGTTCACGAACCAACGACCATGTGTCTCTGGCATGCACCAGATGCAAGTAGTATACAAAGAGACCCTCTGACTAGAAGCCAATGATGAAAATTTCCGACAAAGACAAGGAAACCACCAATAGGGTCTAATGGAATCCAATACACTGCACAAATACCAATGTGTGAATATATTTCTTGTCATCGAACACAAAGAAAACCCCCCAGTCGGCAACCAATGGAGAGATGTAATATGTTGGGTTCAAGGTCACCTACCAATGATAAAAGTAGGCCCAGAGTGTAAGGTAGGACACCAGCTTCATGTGATTCTAAGATTCACTTGGAAGGGGATGGTCGACATGCAAAGTCAAGAATTATGAGGAATGGTCGACACAAACTTAGACTTCCTTTGAACAAGAGCATGATATGGATGGATAACCCAAGCAGCATAGACTTAAAATTGATCATTGAAAAAATTTTGTGAAGCAGGAGGCATCAACAAGATCTCCATAGGGACTAGAAGAATAACCAGTCGGGGGAGTAAACTCTAATTAACGAGCTCAACTTCCTAAGGCCATGCTAAACCCAAACCTTGGATGAATGTACTCAAGAATTTGTGTTATGTTCAAAGGCAACACAATTGTTGCTTAGGAGATAATATTATTTTCCCACCCTTCTTTTTTTTGTTTTTCGATTTTTTTGTCTTTTTCATATTATTAAAGCTTGATAAAGAGTAAAAGAGTGTTATAGTACAATGGATGAAACTAGTGTTGCGGGAAAGAAAACTAGTTCTATAACGCAAGGAAAAAATATGCAGGATGAGGACACTCAGGGAAAGTTTCCTCCAGGGTTAAGGAGTTGAGTCGCAAAGGAATAAATTGGAAGGTTGGGAACTTATAGGACCGCAAAAGAAAGTGGTTCAACAATGGCCTGTTGAAGCCGATATTAGGCCTAAAAGCGCGAGCAGTCAATATGTGATGTAGTTACAACTCAACCTCATTTTGAAAACCCCATAAGTAAGATTTCAATGTTGTCATTTTTCATAAATTTAGTCTCCCAAGCTCGGAAAAGTGTAAAACAATACTAAGGAGAAATATTCTAGCCAATGGTGACTAGAGTATACATTTTTCGTAATTAGTCCATTCAATCCGAAAAAAGGGGTAAACTTGCACCATATAGACGTCCTTTCAAATCAATTTAACGAGTGTGAAAGATACAAGCTAACTCGAAAATATTTTCATGTTTAAGAGTCTTGAAAAGAGATTAACTAAGACTCTAGGAAGTCCCATAGGTAGTGTCCAGAATGAGATTGAGTGAGAAGAGTGAGGTTCAAACATAATTTCATAGCGAGGCTATAAGGGACTCTCGGACCTAATAGAAATCTTACATCATGGGCGCCAAAATACAAATGGGGTCTAAGCTAGGATGCCCATGGAAGGTAGGCTCTACCACGTGAATTACAACACTTATAAACAACAAAGGAGGTTCTATGTCGGAACTCAGTGGGGTTGATCCTAAGACAAAATAATATAAGAAACGGATAATGCAAATATGCATGGAGGTGAAAATCTAACCTATATGCCAGTTTCAAGATCATGACCTGTCAAAACTAATCGACATAAAGAAATGTACCAAAGAAAATGTCTCCAAAGTCCTGTATATAAGACCAAAAACACTTACCCCAAAGTTAATAAGTCCAATATAGAAACCTATGATAAAACATGTGTTAAGGGATAAGGAACTTGAAAGCAAGAAAATCTAAAAGTATAATATGTACAAAATATTGCACAACCTTGCGTCTTATGCATAGTAATTCTCCAGGTAGGGCCCATTGCTAGTCCCAGGCCAAGGGATTTTTTGGTAATCGACTTGTAAAGTTTCCAATTCAGGAAGAGGTCGAAAATCCAAAATCATAGCTTCAAGGATAGCCTCATCTGAAGGCAACTCAAAATCCATGAAACTGAGGCTCGATAGCTCACAAACAACAAGATCAGACTCAAGGGGAAACGCCAGATTACTCGGGGTTATAGGGGGAGGCCAGGGCTTCCGTGCAGGTCTTCTGTCAAAAGCTAGCAACTCACTGGTAGTTGACACAATCTTGGGAGAACCCAAAACTTGCCAAGCCGAGGAGGATAAAATACTTGCAGAGGATCCTTCATCTACAATAGATCGATGAACGGTTATTTTATTGACTCCAACCATTATATGGAAGGGTGCAGAAGAAGGAAGGCGAGGCTCTACAAGATCATTCCAATCAAAGGAAACCATCCAAGGACTTGGAGGGAGCGTATTCAAAGAGCGTGGAATGCCTCCTTGTTCAGAGGGTATTGAACTAGAAATGCTAAGGACATGGTCGAAAGACGCATCATTCCCCAAAAGAAGAGTGGAATTGGCCGAAGTTTGCATTGGCAATGTCACTTCCTTAGACTTGTTACTCTCCAAGAGAAGAGTGGGATTGACCGAAGATTGCATTGGAACGACCACTTCCTCAACCACTAGTTGAATAGGATGCGAGATAACATGGTCAAGAGACACATCACCCCCAAAACAAGAGTGGTGTCGATCAAAGATTGCATCGGCACGACCGCTTCATTAACCAAAGATTGATTAGATTGTTGGGAAACCAAAGACGACTCAGAACTAGAAGCACCATCAGACAAGGACCACAGTTCTTGTACCACGACAATAGCATGGAAAAAACGAGTTAGGTGATCTCCTTTGCAAAGTCTACAAAGGAACCCGGGATTACGTCCTATCTGTATAGGCTTCTCAATCCTGTCAATGCCCCCATAATGACTTGCAGTGGTCGATGACATGCTCCCAGCATGACTTGCAGTGGTCGATCACATGCTCCCAGCATGACTTGCAAAGGATATTATTTGATCTCCAACATGACTTGCAGAGGTTGGTGGTGTTTGTCTAGTGTGACTAGCGGTGACTAGAGTTGTGCCCCCAGCATGACTTGCAGTGGCTGGTTGCTTGCCCCCGAACATGACTCGCAACGGTTGCTGACAAATCCCGAACATGACTAGCAGAGGTTGGTGATGTGAAAGGTTGTGAAGGTATCATCCAAGATGGGAACGCTTGTGAGGAGAAAGCAATATGATATGGATTATCCATGTGAGGATATCCATTGCCCCCTGATGAAGGAACTCGGTGTGGGGGGTTTCCTAGATTAAAGAATGGGTTCCACCCTAATGTAATATCAGAGCTTGGAGGAGGATTTTCCATAAAAGAAGCATCCGCAGGAAAAGGCATTGTAGGTGATGGATAGATAGACAAGATATACGAAGTAGAAACACTGCCCATATGTGCATTCCACCCTTGAAAATTATAGCTAGGATTGTGCCCGGAGGAAGGAGGATTCCAACCCCCCATCGTAGGAAATGATAGAGGGATATGGCCCCCACCAACTGAGAAAGGATTACAAGGAGGCAACATGCCCCCCAACCCAAAACTAGCATCGACGTTGGGTGTCGAAAAGGAGGACGACATGTATGAAGTCATATTTGGCATACACAAAGAGAAAGTATTAGAGGCTAGAGGAGTCAATTGAGTACTATAACAAGTATTCCCTATCAAAAATGTGCCAAGGGGAATGGATATCGATGATGACGAAGTCATACCATTCGAAAATTTAAAAGAATACGTCCCCATGGACTGAGCTAAGCTCATGGACTGGGTAGCGCTAAGTTAGGGAGTCATGGGGGCTCCACCAACCATAATGAAGGTTGGAGTCAAAACAATACTCAGAATAGGATGATCGTGAGCCTAAGAAGTGGAGATGTTTGTACCATGTTTATTAATTCTACACCTTTTAGGAGTCGGCTCGATATAAAACCAAATTGTGGTAATTGATTCAAGAGATGACGAGACCAGCAAGGAGGCTAGTGTCACTCCACGATGACTCAAAACTTGTGACACAAAGCAAAATCCTAAGGCCAACTAATATACAAAGAGCACACTCCTAAATAAAACTAGAAGCCAATGCACGCAAAAAAAGAGGCAAACAAGAGGAGATGGTTGAAAGGAACCTCCCGAACTAAAGAAGGTATGTAGGTTGGAGGTAACATAATTAGTTATAAATACCCTCGTAGGATTCACAGTGTAGTCGATCAGATCCCTCCAGAAAGAAAATCCTCCATAAATGTTGTGTGTTGTCTGATCCTTATCTGACTCAGGGTACCTGCAAAATAACCCCAGCAAGAAACTTGTGTGGATACCTAGGTAAAGCAACTAAAGTCACCACGATACAACCAATGTTCAGGCAAGCAGTCACAGGTTCAGTACACCATATGGGCTGGGTATCAAAGCCCAAAATCTCGAAAGCATCGCCTCTCAAGGAGGTAAAGGCACTAGCAAAACCCCCAAATACAAATAGAACCCCAGAAATATCTCTGACGCTAGGAAGGTATTAGAGGGTTATCTCTGCAACCAACTTCGTGCAACCTCGTGCTTAAATTTGGTGTAAGCAGAGCCTCCCAAGGACACCAATTATACAATGGGTTTCATCGCTCCCTCGTTAGACACATACATTGAGTTTTATAGCCTTCAAGAAGTTTACTCACAAAAGCCTATTCCAAGGCCCTAGATCTTAAACTTGTTTGTGTACCCTGAAAAATAAAATCATTTCTAATCAATTTTAATTATTCAACGTTAATTTCAGTGTCTTCTGCTTACTCAAGAGGTGTGGTCATGAAACTAATGGCATTACGACTCAGCATATAAAAAAATAACCAAAAAGTAAAAACATTTCTAAGTACTAGTCTTGATTTTCAAAGAAATGGTATACTTCTAAATGCTATGCACAGGATGCAATCTCTTAAATTTCAATGAAGTGCAATCTTTCCTAAAATGCAAAGACTAATGCAGTCCAAAGAAGAGTGCAAATGCTTTAAGAAAAATGAATTTTTTTTGTATTTTCAATATAGAAAAATGAAAATGAAAAAAACATTTTATTTTGTATTTTCAATATAAAGAAATGAAAATGCAAAACTGAACTAATAACCACTCAAACGGGCCCTACTACAAGCACAAGAATACAAGCCAAGAAGGACACTAAGAAGCTACTACTCGAGCCTAAATGCAAGGACTAAAAATGAGAAAAAATAAAACAAGAAAGAAGTTTATCAAAAATTCACCAATGACACAACTTCCTATCACTCTGCAGGCACTCAACATAGTAGACATAGACCCAAGAAAACTCAGCAACACATAGAACCCACCCAGCAAACACCAAACCGAGCCAAAAAGGATTAGAAAATGGTGTATGCAATTGTTCATGGACAAAATCATATGTACGCGCCCTAAACACAAACAACACGTGTGTGTCTACACCCTAGACACAGGAAGCTCGCGTATGTACGCACCCTAGACACAGACAACCCAAGTATGTACGCACCATAGACACAGACACCCCGCGTATGTACACAGTTGTCAAGAGAAAAACCGTTTATGCCAAATAATACATTGACTGAGAAAGGGTTAGGCCAAGAAACTCATATACAAAGAAAAATAGAGGTTGTCAAGCAATAAGCGACACAGAAACTCGGGAAAACAAAGAGAAATAAAAGAGAAAAATAACTAAATACCCCAAAAGAGAGATCATCCCTAGTGGAGTCGTCAATTCTGTTACGAGGAAAATCTTTCTATGGCTTGGGGTAAACCACAACAAAACAGGACGACACTCAGCAATCAACTCTAATCTCAAGTATGCTAGACAAATGGAAATGCTAACAAAAGGAAGGAAATAAACCTACCTTGTTTAGACATCCGAAGAAGACCATGATTGAGCTCGCAATCCAACACTTGATACCTGCAACTTGTCCTCAACATCCAAGATACACAAGCATGTGGAAATTATATGAAACGTTAGCATATAAAATAGCATAATCTATTAACATGTATAACAAATATGCCCATGTAAAGTAATACAAATATTTGAAACATATAATTGGACGAGAAAAGAGTATGTTTATTAATGTAATCAACAAAAGTACATAGGTGACAAACTTTTGTAACGGTACATATCGGAACCGAGAAACCAAGTCCCTCCACCTGGGCCTTCACCACTTCAATCCTCCACAAAGGCAAGCTCACAAGTACCCTATTTACCTATCTTTACCATACTATCTTTACCATACTTTGGTTGTTGCGGATTTACAGAGCCAAATTTCCACTTGTTCTGCTACTTAAATTTATGTTCGATTTTGACAACATATCAATGAATGGCCCCAGTGATGAGATGTTCAGAAACTCCATTTCAGTTTGGATATATCTGTGTAGAGCCCCGTGGTATTTTAGAAACATATGTCGTTTGGATTCTTTGATACCCAGCTTGGTGCGCATGGTATGGAAGGTATTTGTGAACTCTGACACTGTTTGGCCCCTCTCTTGATGCAGCGTGGTCCATCTCATGTACTGATCATCATAGTTTCCCACAGGTTAATATTGCTCCTTGATCGCATTCATAAAAAAATCTCAGGTGGTCTCAGCCCCAAATATTCCAGACTTCTCTGTGGAATTTTTCTCCCATTAAGTTTCCCACCAATGTTTGACATGGGGGAGAGCGTAAGGAGCGAAAAGGTGGTATTTTCTATGTAAAAAAAATTGTGGACAGAGAAATAACCTTCTAGCAGATTTAACCACTTTTGCAAAGCATCTGCATTGATATGACCTTCAAATACAGGAGTATCAAAATTAACGTGTACCTTGAATGGGGCAATGTCTCCAAAGCCACTGCTTGACGAAGATGCACCCGCTATTGTCAGCAATTGTTGAAGGATTTGGGAAAAATTCTCCAACATCTCGTTCCTCTGTTGCACAAGGGCTTACGTGATCAACAAATTGATGGGATATTTTTCTCCCTCGTCTCTCTTTTCTTCCACTATAGGAGGTCATTTGGGCTGGCAAGAACAGTTGTCCTCAAGAGAAACTAGTTCGAGACCCAACTCTCTATACCCTAACTTTGTCAGGGACATGCACTAAGAAACTACAAGTAGTCTACTTTGATACCACTAATCTGAATTTTTTTTAGAACAAAATGAAGGTGGGAATATAATAAGTAAATACACAAATATATTGCCAGAAACACAGAGATACAGTAATGCACAAATTTTTTATTAATAACAGAAATGTACATAAACTGTAAAAATACAGAGTGAATGAACTCGCTAGAATAGTGGCAATTTATCTCTGAAAAGATATGTGATGGCCACGCTCATTCACAAGAAGATGATGTTTACAATGAGGCTCCAAAGGCCTTTTTTTAATATAAAGAAAATCAAAAACCCTAACCCCAGAAGATGAAACGTCAAAAGTCATGTGGGTCCCGATGGAGTAAGTTGGTACAACTTCTCAGGGTCGTAACTTTTGCATACGATCTTTGTTTTAGGTGCACGATATCTCGTTGGAAAGAACTATCCGAGAACTACACATGTCATCACACTTTGACTAAAGCCTATAGGGTGACTATGTTGCACCCAAAAAACGTTGTTTAGGGCCTCAAAATGGCCTCGGAATTTTAGGACCCGAAAAAAATGTTAAAAAACTGCCAAGGTGGAAACCCCTGCTTTGAGCCAGTGGAATAGGTGGGTGGTCATCGATTTCCTCCTACATCAGAGAAGTTATTCAGTCGTCTTGTTTCTATAGTACACTAAAAACAACACTTGAGGAGACCACTATGTTTATGTTTGTAGCACCGGACAAGTACTTTCACATTGGTTTTATGTCTAACATGTGGAAGTCGTCATTAATACCCCTCAACGCTTAGGGAATTCACTTCATTAAAGTATTTATTAAAGTGAATGCCTTCATATAATTAATTGAGTTTAGTTTAAGGAAATGTCTAAGTTTTGGCATTAGTGAATTAAATTAAATCATATCCATTGATCTCAAGTGTTGGTAAAATCTAATCTTATCCATTGATCACTTTGGAGATCTAGGGTTTTGGATTTAGGGAAAACTCAACATTATAAAACGCCGTTAAGGTGAGAAGAGGAGACACAAACATAGTGAGATAGTGAGATAGTGAGATAGTGAGATCTCATTGATTGGGTGGAGAAGGAATTTCATCCAAGTATGGAGGGGCAAGGTTTGAGGAAGGGATAAAACGACAAAAAAGGAGTAGCGATCAGCGAGAGCGAAGGACAGATCTTGAGGTGTGATCAGTTATTTTGTTGTTTTGTACTTCTCCTTAGAGGGGCCATTTTTCCAGGATGGGAGCCCTAATTTTATCATAATAAAATCATCACATTGTTGGTTTTCCCTTAATGGGTTTTTCCAAGGGTATTTACCCAGAAACTATATGTGCATGGATTGGTATTATGTTTATTTCGCTGATTTATTTATTTAAATCATTAAAACTCATATGTGTTTTTTTATTCTGTAAATCTGCAATAATAAGCTTATTACAGCAAGGGTATTTGCTATGAAATAATTTACCGAGTGTTGGATGAGTGAAAATTAACATGGTATCAGTGTAGAGACTCTGAAAAGGAAGCCAAGTGCACATATCCATAATTTATGCAGGGCAGAGTAATTAATTAAAAATAAAATAAAATGGAGTAGTCGTACAAGTCGTATGATCCATCGTACGGTCATACTGCCACGTGGACAGTTGTTGGGAGCAACGGGTAGGAGTTACGGGGAGTAGCCACAGGTGTTGGGTGTGTGTTGGGGGAGCGAGTGTTGGGAGAATCAGGCACGAATGTTGAGACAAGGGATGGGAGCAGCGGCTAGTCGACAGTCGTCGAACCGCCAGTCGTAGGGCACATCCACCAGAAAGTAATCATTGGGGCATGGAAGAGTCATCGGGCAGGTTGTAGGGCTGTAGGAAAGAAGTAAAGGGTGTGGGAAACCCCTGACAAAGCTATGGCAAGTTTGGGTAGAGGTCTGGACAACGAGCAATAGAGTCCAAGTAGCGAACAACAATTCCACGCAACATAACTAAATTTCAGCAGTTTGTATTCCTCATTAAACTTATGGTTTGGAGATGGTTGCAAATAGTTTGAGGTTTGAGGACAAGTTGGAGGGTGCATATAAATTCATTCATTGGAAGGCGAGGGTTACATTGATTCTCATGGAGAATGGGTTGTGGGATTTTGCAATACCACCATGACCCCATCAATGGATCCAAAGGACTTGGTCGTCCATGAGCAGAAGGATGTGAAAGCCAGGAGGATCATCTTAGATGCGATAAAGGACCATTTGATTCCTCACCTATCTGAGAAGAAGCTAGTCAGGGATATGTTTGTAGCTCCGACGAATATTTTCCAGAGCAGTAATGCAAACAGGAAGATGGTGTTAAGATGACCACAACAGATACAATGACTAGCTATCTCACCAAGATCACTCAGGTTCATTATCAATTGGCAGCACTTAGGGAGGTCGTGACAGATGAAGAGATGGTGAGGATGGCCCGTAATGGTTTCTCTAAGCCATGGGCCCCATTCATCAAGGGCATTGTGGCATAGGAGAAACTTCTCAAATTTGACATGTTATGGGATGATTTCATAGCAGGCCAATAGATTAGTGATGATGAGAATTTGTCTCTTGCTAATCAGGCAAGGAAGAGCAAGGGGAATACAAGTGGAGAGTTGACTTCACAGACTGAAAAGAAGAAGGATCCGAGCAAAGTGAAATGTTTTGTGTGCCACAAGAGTGGTCACTATGCTTCACAGTGTCCTAAATGGCACAAAGGGAAGGGTAAGTCTCAATAGGTAGTAGCATCTATAAAAACTCAAGTCAAGGAGTGTGTTGAGAGGTTCAAGAAGGATTTCTTGTTAGTCTCTTGTCTTTCTAGCACAGTTTCCAATAGTGCCTGATTAGTGGATAGTGGGGCTTCTCGTCACATGACGAGGACACAAGAGTTGTTCACCAATTTGTTAGAGAAGGACTCAGATCTGCATGTGGAGCTTGACACCAATGCCAAGTGTGGTGTAGATAGAGTTGGGACAATTAGGTTCCAACTAGAGTCAGGAGATTCTCTAGAGGTGGTAGATGTGTTTTATGTTCTGGAGCTCAAAATGAATTTGCTCTCAGTGTCAACAATGGAGGAAAAGAGATATGCCATCTCTTTTGAGGATGGTCGAGGTCTTGTTCGACCAAAATGATATGACCTAGACTCAACTCGAATTCTTGGTGTCAGAGAGGGAAAGGTATACAAGTTGTAGGGGATCTTGGATCATGGATCGATGTCAGTGGCAGAGGACGAGGAGCAGGAGGCTCCAAAGGGAACACAGTGTTCATATACTTCAAGTGTGGGAAGTCAACCTTCAGGTGGGAAGGAGGAGTTATCCCCTTCCATCTCTATCAGAAAACACAGTTGGTATGAGCTGACATTGATGGATGCTCGGGAGCAAATTGAGGCTCCTAGGAGCACATTGAGGGAGAGCAAGCCTTCGACGAAGTTTCCAAACTTCATGGCACTAATATGTTACGTCATTGAGAAGGCAGCAATCCAGCAAGAGCAGCAGGATGCCTTAATGTAGGATGATGTGTGCAACATTGTGCCAGGGTCGGAGGGAGATCTAGTTCTAGGTGGCTCTTCGACAGGTATGTTCCTCACTAAGAGGGAGTGTTGATGTTCGTAGGATCGGACAGGTACTTCCACATTGGTTTTGTGTCTAACATGTGAAAGTTGTCATTAATACCTTTGAAGACTTAGAAAAATCACTTTATTAAAGTAATTATTAAAGTGAATGTCTTCTTATAATTAATTGAGTTTAATTTAAGGAAATGCCTAAGTTTTGGCATTAGTGAATTAAATTGAATCCTAGCCATTGATCTCAAGTGTTGGTGAGATCTAATCTCAATCATTGATCACTTTGGAGATCTAGAGTTTTGGATTTAGGGAAAACTCAACATTATAAAAGACAGCTAAGGTGAGAGGAGACACAAACAAAGAGAGATAGTGAGATATCGTTGATTGGGTGGAGAATTGTTAAATTTGGCAGCATTGACAGTCATTCTCCAATGAGAGGCCATATGGGCCACCCTGAGGCTAGCCAGGGAGATTTGGAGAATCAACCAGCCTTGTGAGGTATTGACAAAAGCCAGGGGGAACGTACAACCTCTGTGAGTCAAACCAAAAGTCAGGACGAACGAGATGTTATGTGAGTCTAATGCAAAAGTCAGGGGGGACGTACAACCTCTGTGAGCATAGACAATCTAGTGCAAAAGTCAAGGGGAACGTACAACCTCTGTGAGCATAGAAAGACTAGTGCAAAAGTCAAGGGGAACGTACAACCTTTGTGAGCCTAGTCAAGCCTTGTGAGCCATGAGCAAAAGTCAAGGCATCTAGAAAAAGTTAGGTTGAATATAAAATTCCTATGAGCTAGAAACAAACGATATTCCTAATACTGCAAATGATATAAATGTATTGATCTAGTGCGTTGGCACATGTAACATTATCCACCATGAAGAGAATTTTGAATTGCCTTGTAAAGAGTCGAGTTGTAACTGAAGTCTCAAGTCTAGTTCTATTTTAGAACTAAAAGTGTAATGTTGAGTTGTAACTGAAGTCTCAAGCCTAGTTCTATTTTAGAACTAAAGTGTAATGTTGAGTTGCAACTGAAGTCTTGAGTCTAGTTCTATTTTAGAACTAAAGTGTAATGTTGTCTAGTTCTATTTTAGAACTAAAGTGTAATGTTGAGTTGCAGCTAAAGTCTTAAGTCTAGTTCTATTTTCGAACTAAAGTGTAATGTTGAGTTGTAACTAAAAGCTCAAGTCTAGTTCTATTTTCGAACTAAAGTATACCAGTCTCAAGTCTAGTTCTAAGTTCGAACTAAAGTATGAAGTTGAGTTATGATTAAAGCATGAAAACAGGTTACTATTTCGAGCCTCTCATCTTCCCCTCTTCAACCTATATAAGCAGAGGTTGAACCCTCTCTTCAACACAGTTTTGATATGCAGGTTAAGGATGAAGCAATAGAGGAGCATATCAGTGATAAAGAGGCAGCATACCAAAGAAGCATATCAGTGTTGTATATCAACAATAGAAGCAGCATATGAGAGGTGTATTCTAGCAAGCTCTCTTAGGTCTTTGTCAGGTCAGAGTCATTTTGGAAAGCTATTTAAGAGAACATTCATGGTGGATATTTGTAAGTGATCTTACATTATTAATGCAATAAAGGAATATCGTTTACTGGGGTTTTTATCCCTGTACAGGGTTTCCCCTGGGTATATGTGTTGTTGATGTGCATGCTTACTCATCTACATAGTTATTGTTATTCGATTATGATTTGGTATTGTTGAAATGTATTAAGCTGGAATCAAAGTGTTGAAGAAAATAAAAGAATTAATCCGCATAAGAAATCAAGCTCATAATTTAACATGGTATCAGAGCTTAGGGTGTGTTAAACGTGTTGAAGTGCAGCAGCAGGTACACACAGATCCAAGCTAGCTTGATTAAGTTTCCAGTGTGAGGTCCATGGCATCCTCCATTTCAGTTAGAGCCGAGGATAGGCTCAAAGGAGCTACCAACTTCAATGTGTGGAAGCTCTGGATAACAAATATCTTTCAGGAGCATGATCTTGAGCAGTATGTGACCACAGTGGTGGAGAAACCCACGAATAATGCAAGAAGAGTGGCCTTCAGGAAGAGTCAAGCAAAGGCCAAGCAAATCATCTTTGACTCGATCAAAGACAGTATAATGTCTGCAATGACTTCATTGATGACTATCAAGGACTGTATGGATACCTTGGTGAATCTGTATGAAAAACAGGCTCCAAATCAGAAGAGGACACTTAAGCACAAGTTTAAGTATTTGAAGATGGAGAAAGGTGAATTAGTGGCATCTTTTTGTTCCAAGATATCCCAGATCAGAGATCAACTTTTGGTCACAGGGGTGATAGTGGACGGTGATGATTTAGTGCAGGCAATTGTTTACAGTCTTCCTTCTTCATGGGAGACCTTCTCATCTAGTGTAAGTGGGAGAGAGATTCAACCCGCATTTGAGAGGTTATGGCATGATTGTCTCTAGGAGGAGAGTCACATAACTACTAGGAGCGAGCCAACGAAAGAAGAGCACTCAGCTTTAGCATCAAGATTCAAGGGAAAGAAGAAAGGCACTTTCCAGAAAGGCTCTCAGAGGAATCCAAACACCAAAGGTACATTCAAAGGCAAGAATATCGATACATCTAAGATTAAATGCTTTAGTTGTAATAAGTTGGGTCATTTTGCTAAAAATTGTTGGTTTAGAAATAAATATCCTAGGAAAGGGAAACATCATGCCTCAGCTGCTGAGGATGATGAATCCAAAAGAAATCAGAAAAGTCCTTCTAATGAGAAAGAAAATAGAAAAGAATATTACTTGGTTTCTGCCTTATCCAGTTCAGTTTTCACGGGACCGAAAACTTGGTTAGTAGACAGTGGTGCATCAAAGCACATGACAGGGTACAAGGAGATCCTCTCAAATTTCGAGACAAAATCTTTTGCAGAGCAAGTTGAGCTTGGGGATGACAAATGTTACAAGAGAGGGAGTAGGCTCTATCTCCTTCAAATTGGAATCTGGGGCTAGACTTCATGTTGATGAAGTATTATATGTTTCAAGGCTCAAGAAGAATCTACTATCAATTGCAACCCTTGAGGAAAAGGGATTTTCGGTGATCTTCAAGGACAGAAAGGCGCTACGATGGGCTAAAGGTAGCCACTTAAGTACAGCAGAACCCATTGGAACTCGCAGTGGAGGACTGTACGTCATGTCAAGACAGTCAGTTCAGGCATTGGCTCATGATGCGACTAGCTCCAGCGAGTTGTAGCACAAAAGACTTGGACATCTTCATTACAAAGCTCTTCCAGATCTACAGAACATGGTATGTGGTATGCCCTCTATTTCTCTTAGTAAAAATGAAATTTGTAAGGGATGCATGCTAGGTAAAAATATAAAGAAAGCATTTCCTAGTAGTGATAACAGAGCTCAGGGCATCTTAGATCTGGTTCATTCTGATGTATGTGGTCCCATGTCATCTCCCTCACTCATTGGTTGTTTGTATTGTCATTTGTATTGATGATTACTCAAGAAAATGTTGGATATATTTCCTTAAAGCTAAAAGTGACACGTTTGATAAATTCAAAGAGTATAAAGCCTTTATTGAAAAGCAGACAGGGAAACACATCAGGATCCTTAGAACAAACAATGGAGGAGAGTTTGAATCTCTTCAGTTTGAGGATTTTTGCAAGTCGACGTGAATCAAGAGACAGCTGACCGTGCCATATAACCCTCGGCAAAATGGAGTTGCTAAGAGGAAAAACAGGACAATTTGTGAGGCAACAAAAGCAACGATGTTTGACCAGGATCTGCCAAATTCTTTATGGGCAGAAGCTACATCCACTGCCGTGTATATTCAAAACAAGTGTCCACATGCTATCTTGAAGGACAAGACTCCTGAAGAAGTCTTCTCAGGGATCAAACCTGAAGTAGGGCATCTAAGGATATTTGGGTGTCCTGTGTATATTCATGTCCCTAAGGAAAAGAGGACAAAGATGGAACCCTCAGGCAAGAAAGGGGTTTTTGTGGGGTACAGTGAGAACTCCAAGGATTACAGGATTTATGTACCAAGTTAGAGGCAAAAAGAGGTAAGTAGAGATGTGACTTTCCATGAGGAAGCTGCATTTAAGAAATCCAGAGAGCTTCAACGAGAATCAGAAGCAGTTCAACCAACTTCACCCTCTTCTAAAAATGAAGAGTCAGATGATCAGAGGGAGGAACCTCGTGAAGGGCCAAGTAATGAGCCCCTAGAACCTGTTGAAGTGTAGAAAGAACTCTTGAAGAACCTCCAGCCAAAAGGAAGATAGGGTGGCTTAAAGAAATAGTGCAGAAAGCAGAAAGGATAGCTGCTCCCAAAGGAACTTTCAGGAAAAGGAAGAGGCCTCATAGGTTTGGAGGCTATGTTGCACTGATGAGCAACATTAGTGATGTCGAACCTTCTTCATTTGAAGAAGAAGATAAATTACAAGTATGGAAGGATGTCATGCTTGAGGAATATAGGTCTATTATAAAGAACAATGTTTGGGACATTATACCGAGGCCAAAAGACAAATCAGTGGTTTCTTCCAAATGGATCTATAATATCAAACATGCAGCTGATGGAAGTGTGGAAAAGATCAAAGCAAGATTTGTAGCCAAAGGCTTCACTCAGAAAGAAGGAATCAACTATGAAAAGACTTTTTCCCCTGTAACTAGGTATACCTCCATTCGAACTATTATTGCTTTAGCTTCTGTTCTTGGTTGGAAGCTACATTAGATGGATGTAAAAACAACATTCTTGAATGGAAAGATTGAACACGAGGTCTTTGTGGAACAACTAGATGGTTTTGTACTGCATAACAAAGGCACTCATGTATGCAAGCTAAGGAAGGCCTTGTATGGTCTTAAGCAGGCTCCCAGAGTTTGGTATGACAGCAGTGATGGCTTTCTTAAAAGCTTGGGCTTTCAGAAAAGTGATGCTGATGCAACTCTATACTTCAAGGTAAGAGGTAACCAACCTGTTATACTAATCTTGTATGTTGATGATCTCTTTCTAACAGGAGATGAAGCGCTAATAGCCTGGTGTAAGAGGGAGCTAACCTCAGAATTCGAGATGAAAGACTTAGGCTTGATGCATTACTTCCTAGGATTGGAAGTGTGGCAAAGACGGGGCGAGATATTTATGGCACAAAGAAAAATACACAATGGATGTACTAAAGAGGTTTGGTATGATGGATTGCAAATCCATGTCTACTCCGATGGTTACCAACCTAAGGAAGTTGCATGATTCTAATACAGGTTCAGATTTGGTGGATCCCACCATGAATAGGCGACTGATGGGATCATTGATGTACATGATCCACACTAGGCCAGATATATGTTGTGCAGTGATTGCAATGCGTCAGTTCATGATTGAACCGAGACAGAGACACTGGGTGGCAGCAAAGCACATCTTGAGATATCTTAGAGGGACCATTACTTATGGTCTGACATATACATCCAATGGTGGCTTATTTTTGCATGGGTATGTCGATGTTGACTGGGCAAGAAGCCCAGTGGATCAAAAGAATACTTCTGAATACTTCTTCAGTTTAGGATCCACTATGGTCTCTTGGTCAAGCCGGAAGCAGGGATCCATTGCACAGAGTACAACAGAGGTTGAGTACATTGCAGCAAGTGATGCTAGCAAGGAAGCAGTATGGCTTAGAAAAATGGTTTCTGGGTTGTTTGGTGACAAGCTCGAGACGACGATGGTTCACTGTGATAATCAAAGTTGCATAAAATTGACAGAGAAGCCGGTATTTCACGACAGGTCAAAACATATTGACATGAGGTACCACTACATCTGAGACTTAGTCCAGAGAAAAACTGTAAAGTTACTGTACATAGCCACGAGCGAGCAGGTAGCTAATATCCTGACCAAGCCTCTGACCTCGAGACAGTTTGTGCAGCTGAGAGGCAAGCTTGGTGTGGCTGAGAATGACTCCCTCGCTAAGAGGGAGTGTTAAATTTGGCAGCATCAACAATCATTCTCCAATGAGAGGCCATATGGGCCACCCTGAGGCTAGCCAGGGATATTTGGAGAATTAATCAGTCTTGTGAGGTATTGACAAAAGCCAAGGGGAACGTACAACCTTTGTGAGTCAAACCAAAAGTCAGGACGAACGAGATGTTATGTGAGTCTAATGAAAAAGTCAGGGGGAACGTACAACCTCTGTGAGCATAGACAGTCTAGTGCAAAAGTCAGGGGGAACGTACAACCTCTGTGAGCCTAGTCAATCCTTGTGAGCCATGAGCAAAAGTCAAGGCATCTAGCAAAAGTTAGGTTGAATATAAAATTCCTATGAGCTAGAAACAAACGATATTCCTAATATTGCAAATGATATAAATGTATTGATCTAATGCGTTGGCACGTGTAACAGTATCCACCATGAAGAGAATTTTGAATTGCCTTGTAAAGAGTCGAGTTGTAACTGAAGTCTCAAGTCTAGTTCTATTTTAGAACTAAAAGTGTAATGTTGAGTTATAACTGAAATCTTAAGTCTAGTTCTATTTTAGAACTAAAGTGTAATGTTGTCTAGTTCTATTTTAGAACTAAAGTGTAATGTTGAGTTGCAACTGAAGTATTAAATCTAGTTCTATTTTAGAACTAAAGTGTAATGTTGAGTTGTAACTAAAATCTCAAGTCTAGTTCTATTTTCGAACTAAAGTATACCAGTCTCAAGTCTAATTCTAAGTTCGAACTAAAGTATGAAGCTGAGTTATGATTAAAGCATGCAAACAAGTTACTATTTCGAGCCTCTCCTCTTCCCCTCTTCAGCCTATATAAGTAGAGGTTGAACCCTCTCTTCAACACAGTTTTGATATGCAGGTTAAGGGTGAAGCCATAGAGGAGCATATCAATGATAAAGAGGCAGCATACCAAAGAAGCATATCAACGTTTTATATCAACAATAGAAGCAGCATATCAAAGGTGTATTTCAACAAGGTCTCTTAGGTCTTTGTCAGGTCAGAGTCATCTTGGCAAGCTCTTTAAGAGCAGAACATTCATGGTGGATATTTGTAAGTGATCTTACATTATTAATGCAGTAAAGGAATATCGTTTACTGGGGGTTTTCTCCCTGTATAGGGTTTCCCCGAGGTATATGTGTTGTTGATGTGCATGCTTACTCATCTACATAGTTATTGCTATTCGATTATGATTTGGTATTGTTGAAGTGTATTAAGTTGGAATCAAAGTGATGAAAAAAATAAAAGAATTAATCCGCATAAGAAATCAAGCTCATAATTTAACAAGAATGACTTTCATCCAAGTGTCGATGGGGCAAGGTCAAAGGAAGGGAGCAAGGGGCATCAAAGGAGCAACGCCCAGTAAGATCGAAGGACGGATCTTGAGGTGCGATCAATTATTTTTTTGTTTTGTACTTTTCCTCAGAAGGGACATTTTCCCAAGACAAGAGCGTTGATTTTATCATAATAAAATCATCACATTATTAGTTTTCCCTTGGGGGTTTTTCCAAGGGATATTTACCCAAAAAATATATGTGCATGTATTGATTTTATGTTTATGTTTTCATTGATTTATTTATTTGAATCATTAAAATTCAACTAATTTTTTTATTCAGTAAATCTGGAGTGATAAGTTTATTACAAAAAGGGTATTTGTTATGAAATAATTTACCAGGTGTTGGGTGAGTGAAAATTAACACTCTCTAGCACCTGGGTAGTCAGGTAGTACGACTAAGGGCATGGTTGAGCCTCCTTAGTTAGTACCCTAAGATATTGGGTCGAGTACTATTGTTGGACCCTGCACGTATATCATAGAGCTATAGCACCTAACACCCCCTCTCTCATTTCCTTCTCTTGTAAAGTATACAGACTAATTATCCTCCACTTGGGCAGAGGAGGCCCCAACAAACTAAATCTATTTATGTTGGGGTTAACAAATGAAGCTTGGTGCTTCTTGGCTTAAACATTGGATTGGACCTACTTTTCCTTTTGTCAAAGATTGGGTTCCATTGCTCTTTAGTTTTTTCCTATTTTTGAGAGGGGTGTTCAAATCTCTTCTTGCAATCCTTCACAAAGAGGTCATATTTGTGGTAGAGGTTGCATTTAAACAAGATATGCTTGTAATCCAACTTTTGTAGATGGACCCAATCATCCTTAACACATTCCAGTGTATGCATAGATGCCAAAATTCATCTCCAAACTATCCAAGTCTTTGTCAATATTATTCCCAATGGCCTCAAGCAAGTCAAAATCCCAAAGAT
>ML863802.1:2775-13361 GCA_009831015.1 Picea engelmannii | reverse complement strand
TTATCTTCCAAGAGATAGATATGCAAGATATATACAGAGACGATGCAAACAAGATATGTACAAGAAATAAGAAGAGTTTTGTTACCTTTAGAAGAAGAAGTCTCTTCCATCCTTCTTAGTCTTCTTTGTAGGTTCTTTTTCTTCGGCAATTGATGCTTCGTGTTTCTCCTTCCTTTTATTTAGCTGGACAATGGTTCTTGTAGTGACAGTTGAAGCATTGTACTTATGATATGTCTTTCTCTTGATTTGGATTCCTCCTTGAACCAAACTTCCTTTTGTTCCTGCAGTTCTTGAATCTTGTTGTGAAGGCTTGATCATCGTACTTCTTTTGGGGTTTCTCTTTTGCATTTATCCTTGATTCTTCTTGAGCACAGCAAGTCCAAAGTTCTTCAAATGTCGGATACTCCTTCCTTGTGTTCATGCTTGCGGAAAATGCATCCCACGTCTTGGGAAGACCATTGAGTACTATGTTTACCAATTCCTTCTCTGAAGTGATCTCTTCAATAGCTTGTAGTTGATCTCTTAACTGAGAGATCCTTACAAAGTATGATGTTATGTTGTCATCCTCCTTCATCTTCATGTCACAGAGCTCATTCTTCAGACTCATAACTTGTCCAATGTTTCTGACTGAGAAGAGATTTGTTAGGGCATCGTACATCTTCTTCGATGAGTCAAGATGTGAGATGTAGGGTATCAAGTGGTCTTTTATAGACTCCACTATGATACTCATAGCATTGATATCATTGTTTTTGAACTTCTCCATAGCTGCAACGTTCTGCGGTTCCTTCTCTTTTCCTTCTTCAAACTTTGGCTTCACAATCTTTCCTTTCACAATATCCAACACTTTATTCTTGGCAAGGATGAGGTCAATCCTTGTCTTCCACGCTCTGAAATTAGAGGCTCCATCTAACTTGTTCTCTGACTTCATAGAGTAAGTCATGGTTTCTTTTACTTGGCCAAACCCTAGATTTGACCACAAATTCAAACTTCACGTCTTGCCTTCCTGATATTATCAGGAGATGCGCTAGGCTAGGGTGCACTGATATGTCCAGAGATTAGGTCAATTCGTTCACTTAAGGTGCCTCAACAAGAGGATTAGGGTTTCTGCAACTGCTCCTGCTTGTAACCCTAGCAATAGTGTCTTGGAAGCTGCTTTTGCTAGTAACCCTAGCGGCAGTTCCTCAGCGAGCTCAATATCCTAGAGATTATATTTCCTTCCAGCGTTTAGACTGAATGAAGGAGGTGTGGGCCCAATACTTGTTAGAGTATGAAATATGTTTGCTTGTTTTACCATTGACAATACCCTTGTCACCCAACCATAGGCTAAAGCCACCCTCTGAGCACCTTAACCTTGACTGAGAATTACTCCGGAAGCAAACCCTAAGCTAGATAGCCAAACAAGGTGTAGTGCAACTTCCTCCAAGGATAGTGCACCAACAATAGTTGATCAGATAGTCCAAACCCTAGCCAAGAGATAGTCCAAGACAACACTAAAAACTAGTTGCTGCAACAACTGCACCTGCAGCTCTCCTCCACACATGTGCACCAAACTGGGAACTGCAGTGCACACCAGTTGTTGCTCTGCAATTCTGAGATGTGTCAAATGAGAACTGGCACCATGTATTTATAGTGGTTCTGCCATATTTGTTGGGGTCGACTTCTCCTTCTGGGTACATGTATGTTTAGTATATTATTATTATTTCTGGCCGACTTCTTCTCTTGGAGGCTAATAACCTAATATAAATTATCGTCTTGAGTCGACAAGACTTCTAGGGTTATTAGCCAACTCATTAGGGTTTTCTCTTGCTTTCCAGAGTCTTCTATTCTCGTCAGGTTTACATGTGGAGGTAAATACCTCCCACAACTACCATAATATTAACAGAACAAGTGTCTAATGATGAGGTGGGATGAGCGGAGGTTAGAATGTGGGTGGTAGGGATAGATGAGGTAAGTGATTGTTGGAAGGTGAAAGGTATAGAGGGTTTAAGGGATGGACAATGTGCATGTTTTCTCATTTTCTCCCAGCTACACTTTCTTTTCCCAGTTCAATGCATTGGGTGCATCTATCCATCAATGCTATCATGAACCTTGAAGGCTCAATCCTCTCATTTACATCAAAGGCAAACAATTTCTTCTGTATTTGGGGCATCTTTTCCTTAATCTTGTTTACTTCTTGGACTGTGGCCTGGAACCGCGAACTTGGGTCAACCAACCATTCATTGATTTTTAGAAGATTGATTTGGATCATTTCTCGGATGGCTACCTGAATAGCTTCCTTTTTCTTTCTGGAGCTTTGTTGGTTCATTTTTATCTCAATTTTCCCTAGGGCCTCTAAAATATTATTCCCCTCAAAATCAATTAGCTTTTTGTTTAATGATGACAATGCCTCTAGACAAGCCTCTTTCACCTCTCTGGCAAGTTTCTTTCCTTCTCCCAGATTTGTTTCTCATGCCTTTAGGGCCATTTCGCCTCTTACTTGTTCAGAATAAGAGAGAAGAGGAAAATTAGGGGCATTAGCTTTCTGCATCAATATGAGAAATTCTTGAAACTTAGACTGGACTAAGAAGACCTCTTTTTCCTTGAAATATATATCTTTTAGGGAAAGGCCTACTACCCGATACCATTTCTAGATGGCATCTACTTTCAGATAAATTTCTTACTCGACAACTTCCAGCTTCTCATTGATTTCTGATGCTTGAGTTCTGAAGGTCGAAATGTTTATCGTTGTGCCCTCTGTTAGGTTCAATCTGGCCTGTAACTTCTCTATCAACTCGTCACGCTGAGTGACCAAATATTGGTTGGTCTGTGAAATCTGGTGGAGCAGATCAAGGTTATCATGTAGCTATTTGATTTGTTGTCGATCACTAGCCCTAATTTGCTCAAAATCTTGGTTCATTCTACTTCTGACAGTCTTGTCTGTAGTATATATTTGATTTTCAAGTGTTCTACCAAGAGGCACTTTTGTCACAGTTGTTCGGTCAAATTGTCCACCAACCATTGATTGGCATTGGAAAAAGCACCTAATGAACCTGCAACTTCTTTTGCAAACTCTGGACCATCATGGTAATTCCCGTCATACACCAGTCTTTGCCTTTTAGTGATGACTCCATCCTTTTGGTGAGATTCTCTTTTCAAGATAGCCTTCCATTTCTTGTTGAAAAGGAAATCTGATGGAGGCATCTCTTCGGGTGAGATAGGAGTAAGGTCACCTATGAAAGTGAGTCCGGAATTAGGATTTCTAAAGATGGTTTGTAGAGGAGTTAATCATGCAATGGGAGAGGCAATTTCGGTGGAATATTGTTGTCATGTTGTATTCGGGGTGCCAACAGGAGTTGCTGGTGTGGAAAGAGAGACAATTTGTCTAGGATTCATGAAGGCCTCGAACCGTGCTATCACTTGTGGATCATTTAGTTCTAATATTGACGTTCTTATCTCCTGAACTAATACCTCTGGGATTTTCGGGACCTTTTCGGCTTTGTGTTTAGTGGAGGAACTTGGCTTAGATCCTGTAGACCTAGCTTCCTGTGAGGGAGGGATGGCCATGGACTCTCCCTACAGTATCTTTGGTAAATTGTTCCGCCTGTGTTTCTGAAAGCTGAGAAAACCATTTTATTAGTCTGGGGGTAGGGTCAGGAATCTTCTTTAGACTTCCTCATAAGATCTAACTCCCCTGAATATTTCGTCATAAGGGGAATTCTCATGCATGTACCACTTCATGTTAAACTGAGCCAAATGGTTTTCCACTATCTTATGTGGATCATGTTTCTTGAACTTGATATCAACCAATTTGACATCCTCCAGGGCTGCGGCCTCAACTTTAGAGTGGCCAAAATCCAATAATGTAAACATGCCAACTTGAATTGGGAAAGTCGGCCAAACCTTTTTCTAAGCTGCTTTCATCTCCTTGTTGATACCTCCTACCACTCTATGGTACGCCACTTCTATACACACCATCATGTCGGGTAAAAATTGTGGGAGAGCATGAGGAGGAACCAAGCAACCAAAAACTATGATGTAGGATAAATTCTCCTCAATGAACCAATCTGGGAGCTTGCCTAGGTTTCCCATAATCCTCTCTGAAATTCAGGGAGGCGGGTGACCATAAATGGCTAGTGAGCAGGTACTAGGACATTGTGACATATTTTGTAAAAGAAATACTTGGCTTTCTCCTCCCATAACTTGGAGTGATAAAAATGAATAGGTTTAGAATTGGTTGGGGTCCAACTCCAGTTCATCAGGGGAAAAGGGGTCATGAAACAGATGACATCCATAACATATGCTGACATGTAAAAAGGGGCAGACTTCCCTTTTGGTTTTGGTTTTTTATAATCAACGATTTCATTGGCCAAATTATCCGACAACATTTTGGCCCAATTGAAAGTGTAACCCTCAGCTACCTCGTTCATGATGGCTACGCACTCCACCGAGAAATGTGTAGGGATATTCTTATCGAACAGGCGACAGAGCATCATGGATACATATAGCATATGAGCGTCTAAATACATTGTGGCATACATACCATGAGCGTCGGTTCTAAATTTCTCTAGATGTCCCCACTAGGTCTTGATTATATCATGATCGCTCCCGGTGTATTGGGCACACTCTTTTCTCTCGAAATCTAGAAGGAATGCGACATTGTAAGTGTATTTAGGAGTAGGGGAGATTTTGTACATTACTTGTAGGTGTTCTGGTCGGAAAGAGATGATGACAACCTGTTGGTCGTTGATGATGCTCCTAGTCTGGATGTCAACATGTTCCAAGGCCCAGCTTATCATATCGTTGTAAGGCATGATTCTTGGTCGTGCAGCTATCTTGTGCAGATCTGACCGTGCTATATGTATAATCTTAGTTGCATAAGAGTCGTCGTCTTCTTCGGAAGATTTTTCTGAACAATTGATGATTTCATGTTCCAGGATCTCAAAAATTTGCGTCCAATTTTTAATGGTGTCCGCGACTCACGGAGTAGTGTCTAATAGAATGTATGCATTTGGGTTTGAATCCTCACCCACTACATCAAGATTTTTTTCCATTTTTCTCCACGCCATAATCCTCAAGGAAATAGAGTGAGATTACCTGTTAAAGGGGAAGTTTGTGATTTCTTCACTAGATAAAACTACTAATTGCGAAAGGTGAAAATGATGTTTTTATTCAAACAAAATTTTATCGATTTTCGTATAGCCTCACTAACGAGGAATTTATTAACCTTAATGTAATTGACTACCTGCCGATCCACAATCCTCATTTGAAATCATTATCCTTAATCGATCATAAATTCCATCAATACTTCGATGGTTCGCGTTCAAGAGATTTGGATGTGACATGGTAGGAACCTCCCGATTTCTGAATCTGTGGAGGCATTAATCTCTGAATAATCACTTTTAAATCTTAATTAATCGTGTTTAAAAATTGTATTAACTTCAAGTGTTTTGAAAGTTCAGACTTTGGGGGGTTTTGAATATAGTCACGAGGAAAGATGAGGTGATCTTGTGGTGTAGAAAATTAAGATGGTAGAGGGAAGAAAAAGATTGATATAATTATATTTCAAGGAAGGTTTATTATCAAGGAAATAAAGGATTCGTTCAAGAAAAATGCATACTCCAATGATAGGGATTGGGGTTTTTCCAATTTGCTAGTGACCCTTCAAAATTTTATGATAAGATAGGTAATTATTAGGGAATTTTTTCGGCATGCTTCCTTGATCATGAAGCATTTATTGGAGAAAAAGAAGACAATTCCCTAACAAATTTCTCAAACATGGGTAAGTGAACCCTTCTCTAAGGCAAGAATATGAGAGTTTTAGTGTGTAGGTTTTCACAGTTGGCCATAATAGTGCATGCATATTCTGTAGATTTAATTGTGTGTGAGTTTTCTAAACATCTGACGTTTCAAGTGGACACTCCACCCATCATCAAAGACAAATCAGTTGTAAGAATGATCATTCTTACAGTTGATTCTTCCCTGATGATGGGTGGAGTGTCCACTTGAAACGTCAGACGTTTCGAAAACTCACACAGATAAATCTCCAAAAGATGCACGAACTATTATCATAGTTAGTCAACAAGGCATACCCACCAAACCCAGACTTTTTCATACCCAAGATGCAACACTATGACCAGTTAAATAAGTCAACATTAAGATTCTTTGATAGGAATTTTTGGAGTTACATAGATGCATTACTTTGAAGAAAATTTCAGAAGAAAAAGAAGGATGGCTTCAATAAAGTGGCACAAAATAAAAAACAATCAAATCCATAAAACATATTCATAAACCTAATGGAAATTGAGATCATGTATGCACCATTTGTTTAAGGATGGAATGAGGAAGCGACATTAGATGTCGAAATATATAGAAGGGAATAAAAGTACAACAAAAAGCATATCAAGAAAGGTGGTGGAGTAGGGAAAGAAGAAGGAAAAGTTAAGGTGAAAATATAGATAAATAAAACTAGCTCAATTACCTAATGAACAAGGGCAAAGAAATTACAAGAAAGTGGAGGAGATCAAGCAAAGTTGATTATGAACAAGGAATCCAAGAACCATGACCCAATAAGGTTCCAAAGAAGAAACATCAATCAAAAGTCAGGGATTTAGGCACACAAAAATTAGATGAAACCAACAAATTCAAGGACCTCAAAATCAAACATACTAGAGATGTGGAACAAGAAGGAAATACAAAACAACCAAGGGAAACTTGAAGAAATGATGAAGAAGAAATTAAGTAAGAAGTCACAATAAAAGAAAGAATGGAAATTTGATGAGAAAACAATGGAATAAAAAAACAAATATCATGGGAAATGAAAAAAACAAACCCAAATGGAGACAAGGAGAGAAAACTTCTAATAAAGGCAAAGGCCAAATAAGAAAACCATTGAAAGGAAGGATACATGTATCGAGCAGGAAGAGAACCCATCACTGGAAATCCTAGAGGGAAAATAGATAGAAGCATAAAAAAATGATTTGGATTATGTTGAGAACAAAATGAAAGATAGCATTAACACAAAAAAAATTGCATGAAATCAAAGTGAAAACCAAACTCTATTACTCAAAGAATGGTGAAAACAATTATACAAAAAATGGTTAGAATAATAGTAACTATCTCTTAGAAGAGATGTGTTTGCAATGATCTTTCACAAAACTCCCATCTTAGGAGTTCAAAACTACCTTTTATTAAATGCAAAAACCGTAAGTGATAAAATACCTAATATGCAATAACCCTAACCCTCACATGATGTCAATGCTAAGTGTGAATGTTGAGCTTTGATGAATTTGAGTTGTATAAAAAAGGGGAGGCTTATTAGGACCATAATTTCACATTGGAGAGAAAATTTATCATTGAGTCTCGATGCTCTTCTTCAAGAATTAGAATCACAAAAAATGCAAAGGAAGATTGTGAAAAATAGATTGAAAAGTCAAGACCCAAAAGCTATTAGTATCAAAATCATTTCTAAGATGATCTCAGATGACCACCTAGATTAGTCTTTTCCCCTTAAGTAGTAATGGTATCCATTGCATCAATTTACTATACTGAATAAGGGAAATTCTATTGAATTTGGTTCCTCATAACCACTTACCCTAGTGAAGAATTTGCCCTGCTTTTATAATTTGAAAGACTTGTATATTATGTTGGCATATTCTCTTAAAATTGGTTTCCATAATTGGGTCCAATGTATCTTTCTCAATGTAGTTAGGGTTCATATTTCTAGTAGCCAAGTGTTTTGGCATCTCCGAGGTGTCCAATAGAAGCGAGTAGTATGGTCAAAGTAGTTCCACATTAAAGACAAGGTGTAAGTCAAGGAAGGGTGGAATCTTCAATTAAAATCATTTTCACCCACAACCTTGGTGATAGGTAAGGCCTGTAACCATATGATTATATCATAATGGTATGAGCTTCTATATAATTCACTATTTCTTCAATTGCAACCATACATTGTCACCAATCTAAAACTTGTATGGGACTCGATGTTGATCATGTCATTGCTTGTGCTTGGAATTAACTCTCTGCAAAATATCATGAACTTGTTGTTAGATGTGATAAATCCATTAAAAAAAAATGGTTAGTTTGTTTACCTCTATCTGAGCATGGGAGTGTTGATGCAATGGTATGATCTACATCAATTGGGGCCAATGGTTGGAAACCCAAACACACCTGAAAAAGTTTGTAACTGGTATAATTGTGAAGAGTTATGATGTAATTGTGATGAAAATAGGGAAGAAGTTAATTCCATGTGTCTCAATGCTTGGAGTTATACATCTTTGGGATATGTGCAATCATCGTGTTGACTACCTTCATCTATCTATCAGTTTGGGTCTAGATGGATTTTTTTTTGGTTAGATTGGTTTCCATCATGGACTAAACACTAGACTATAAGATACATAGGAACCTATCATCCCTACCAAAATCAATGGTCTTTGGAAACCCAAAGTGAACCCAAACATGCCCAAAGATTATATTAGCAATGCCTTATGTTATGACATTTTTCTTGTAGGGTGTCAAAATTGTTGCCTTAGAGAGCCAATCAAAAACTACAAAAATACAATCAATACCATACTTGGTTGAGGGTAGACATTACATAAAATACATGGAGACTAACTCCCAATGATTATATAGATTGAGCATAGTGAGTATAGTACATGTTTCTTGATTGCATGTTGAGCAATGACATAGACAATGCATAAGTCGGTATATTTGTCAATGTCCAATCAAATCTTTAGTAAGTAGAAGTACTTCTACAACACCAAACAATGCTATAGTGTGCTTCCCAAATCATTTTTTCACACTCATCAAAAGAATTATAACCTAATATTAATTTACCTAATAAGTCTATAGCTTAATAAGATTGCATCCTTATATTATAATCTGAAATTAACATTCTATGTTTAATATAATCTAACTATTCTATTATAACCTAATAATATGATTTTAACCTAATATTAATATCCTTATATCAATAACTAATTTTAATACCCTAATATTAATACTAACCTATGATTAATATCCTAATACTAATAATTAATTTTAACCCTTATGTTCTATATTACAATTATTATAATACGATTGTTTTACCCTAATATTGATATTAATAAGACTATAACCTAATTGTGATATCCTTATATTAATTACTTATTAAACTATAACCTATTATTAATATCCTAATATGACCATAATCTAATATTAATTATTTAGTTAGTCTATAACTTATTAAGAATATAACCTTGTATTATAACCAATAATCAATATTATTTGTTTAGCATAATCTAATAGTACTATTATTTCACCTATTTACTTTTGCCTAATATTCTTATTATCGACTCTATTTTATTTACATATATGATAACATTATTATACAGTCTTAGCTTTTATTTTATATTTTTTTATTTAGTCTCATGTTTAGCCAACATTAGAAGTTTTCTAAGGTTATCTTCTCTCTACTCTTTATGTATTTATTTGCATGGTCACCCTCTTCTCTTTCTTGAATAATTGTCCTAGGGATGGATTCAGTTGGTGATCTAAAACATTGACAAATCAAATATGGATACTGTGGATTTTATGAGAAATTTTAATAACATGGAGATAGCCTAGATAGCACAGAAGTCCATCTTGGAGGTGAAAGTCTACAAATTTTTAACCCACGATAGTGTCTAGTATCTAGTATAATAGTTAATATTGTTACCATGTAGTTGGGGTTAGTTTAAAGTCTTGCATCCACAGTAATTGAGAATTATGGTCATTGCCACAATGAGAGGTTGACTAAGGTAGTTTACAGTTGTATTGGTGTTGTCCTTATTCTACTTGATGCTTAAGTGGAACTATTGAAGGTATGTGGACCACTTCTAATGGTGGTAATTATGCAACTTGTCTTGTATTTGCATAAGTTGTAGAAATCAATGGTTGGTTTGGATTATCATTTCCTTTCCCATAATATAAGGCTTCCAATATTGATAGGCTTAGACAATAGAGTATAGATCATTGTCATATGTGGGGTATCTGCAAACCATGTGAGAGATTGTCTTGATATGATAAGCTATGAGATGCCCCTAATGAATGAAAATTGCACCATTGACATAATTTGAGGTGTATGTCTCAATTTTGAATGATTGTTTCAGATCTAGAAAAATGAGGACCGACGTTGAGTACATGTAATGCTTTGACTCCTCAAATGATTTATGGTGTGCCTTGACCTGAACAAAATTAGCCTTGTCTCTACCCTTGGTTACCTCTTTTAGGGACAAAGCAATATGATAAGATCTCAACATGAATTTGCAGTAAAAGTTGTTTCAATAAAACAAATTCAAGAATTTGTCATTATGTATGTGTAAATGATGTGCCTCCATGAAAATAGTTGTGAATGAGAAAAAATGTCTTTCTTAAAGACACATGTGGAAAAATTTATATTGGGTGGTCCAAAATACCCCTTAAGCGATTATATGTTGAGGTTGTGACTACCAACTACTCTTGTAGAAAAGATCGACTAGCATTGGAAAATCTATCATATAGTTCCAAGTGTATCCATGTTCTTCGTAAATGCCATTTAAGAGAAAACACTACAAACGATAAGCTCATTGATAGATACCAATAGAAACATACAA
>WSFP011422190.1:0-22807 GCA_009831015.1 Picea engelmannii | reverse complement strand
TTATTTCATATGAATGCATTCCAAAGTTAAATAACTTTAATTGTTAACAAAGGCCTTCATACTTTACCAAATCGAATGGTAAATCATTCCAATGAATGCATTCAAAACACATAATAATATTACTTTACAAGTTGAATTCTAGCTAAGGTAATTCTTACCTAAATTCCCTTTAGCAATTATGCAACATCATACATCAAATTCATACCTACGTAGCTGCCATTTAATTGGTCTGATGTTACCTTATTAGTTGGTACCAGTAGGAGTTTTCATGCCTCCTTCACCGACTTTTTATTCAACATTTCATCTTCATGGTGTTCCTTCATATGGATGACTTCCATATGCAGCACCATCAATTCGTTCATCCATGTAGTAACTTCCCCTTTCCTAGCACAACAACCATCATTAGCAACTTTAACATTCATATATATAGCAGTAGACTACTCCTAGTCTACAACATGTTATATGTACTCTTAAACAATTTCACATGCATTAATGTATATCTATCTAAATTAGTAATTCATCCTAAACATGTCCATGACTACATATGCTCTTCAGCTTCATGTGTTATATATGGTTTCCCAACGTCCATATCATAGCAACTTGCATCAACTTATTTCATCGTGTATAACTCCCATCTTGTTCATGGTTTTCCTCCAATCTATTGGACTCTTGTCATCCTTCTTTGAAGTCTAATTACATTTTTCTTTTTAAAATAATTTTGCACATAATGTATTACCTTATGTCACCCCTAAACTTTGTATACATGAACCATGCTTCCAGTGGACCATTGCACTACTCTAACAATAAAAAGTGGAGGTGCTACTCCAAAATTATATAATTGACCCCTAAAGATGATGCACCTACAAGCCACCAAAGGGATTCTTAAAGTTTTTGAGAAAAAGGTGCTTCCTAGCTCAAAATTTAGGTGGACAGATGTCTTCTCCTCCTCAACATTTTTCCAATGACTATTCCTATGTCTCATTCTAATTTATGAGCTAAAATTTATGGCTTCCTAAAAAGTCTCTTTCACCTCATTTATACACTTTCTCCACTGGTGCAAATTTCACTAGAAGGTCAACTTCTGTCAAATGTAGCAGAAAATTCACAAAGAACCAAGAAAAAAAATTATTGGGAACAGATGGTATTTATGATGGTGAACAAAAAGAATCTTTAAGACTTGGAATTGGATGCTACAGTCAGATTCTACAGAAATATGGAATCTCCAACTTCGTCTATTTTACAAAAAAAAAGTTCCCATTTTCCTTTATTTTCTCAAACCACCCTTCTTAATCACCCCTCTAAGTCTAATTTTGATTTCATAATCAATTTCGTCTCTTCCATATCTTTTCTAAGATTATTCATTTGCTTAATTTCGATCTCAGAGAAAAAATTTGTCTTATGAATTTTTATGGCCATTTTCCTTCTACAAAGGTCTTCCTGTCTGATGTGGCCTCCATGTAGACCAATTCCACGTGGGTTGGATGACATGGAATTAATGTGGCATGATGATGTGGTGTTGATGTGGCATCATTGGTTGACATGGGATCAACCACCTATCCACCAGTCACCAAGGACTGCCTCCTCTTCTCCTTTCCTTTAAACACCTCTAGTCCCAATCCGGTCCACTAGTCATACCATGGAAAAACTATTATCTAACTCTTGTGATCAAACGTCGGTCTGATCCACCGAGCAACCAGCATTCTGCACAAATTCCACACAATCTTGTCATTAGAAATTGTTCTGGTCTAAGCCATCGAGCACCGACCTCCATACTCACACCTCAATTTGGTTGCATGTTTTTCGACCCCAGTCCACTGACCCTTGCACAAGACTCTAGCCAAACTTCCATCTCCCAACCAAAACTGGTCTGGTTCATCAAGCCATTGTATGCAAGTTACACATAACTTCTATCAAACATCTCTGGTTCAGTCCACCGGCCCATTAGGTAGTCCGTGTAACTTATATCCAACAAGGGCGATCTGATGTCGACCTGATCCACCAGTCACCAAGTCGTCGGCCAACCCAGTCAAAAGTTTACGTTGTGTGCAAGCTCTGCAAGGTTTTGTGGCTTCCTTTTCATACACAAGTATAAGGTTCCCTTTTGATTATAAACCATTTAAGTGATATTTTCTCATTGCATGTGGGATAAAGAGATACAATGGCCACATATCAATGGAAGAGAACCTATGCAGAGGCAAGATCAACAATCACTGAGGTCGTCATGTTTACATTGTTTCTTGAAAAAATGCAAGTGGCTTCATGAATAATGTTGATCATGTTTCATTGGTGGCCAAGGAGGTTGTTTGACACTTGATCTGAGCAGGAACCTTGAAATTGTATAGGAAAAGAGATGAAATAGTGATCCATAGATGCCATCGAAGAAGCTTGATCTCCTCATTGCCTCCAAACAAAGACCATTTTCTCTCTGTGCAAACCTATTTCTTCTATAACATACCCTGAAACTTTAAGAAGTCCAAGAAACCACATGAATTCTCTTCTATGGATTTGTCCTATAGAAAAATAATAATTTCACCCAAAAGAAAATCCTCATGCAAACAAATTTTGTTCTATATCAGACCCTTGAAGGCCTGGCACTGCAACCTACAACTCTAGTACCAATTTGTAACATACCCAACCACCAACAGGTTGGGCCATGCTACCTCCAGAATTCCCTTCAAGAAATAAATTTGAATTAATGATCAAAACTTTAATTAATCAAGAACATGAAAATAGTGTATGCATTTAACAAGATCCATGCTATGTCATCAAGGAGATAAGAAGCATTCCATGAACAACAAAATACAACAAGAACGCATAATTAAAATCATCACAAATATAATAATTAATAAATATCAAAATAAATATACAGAGAAACACAAAGAGCACTTATCTTTTCAAGTAAATATTCACTAACAGGTTGCAAACCAAGGATGTTCCACCCAACCATAGACATTGTTGTTCCAAATATCAATAGAAGGTCACCCCAGAGATAGGGATATGAGTACATAATGATGGGTCTTAGGCCAAATCTAAACATGCAACAATTATCTATCCAGCTCTCAGTTTTTCCCAACCACACAGAAATCCTAATTTTCCAGGTCTCTTCCCCCTCAGCCTGCATAACCCAAAGAAATGAACACATTTATTTTCTATGTAGTCCCTCAAGTTGTTCCATCTCTCTTATAGTGCTCCAATGCTACTGGTTGGAAATATCAATGACAGAAAACTCCAAATATTCTCAATTTTGGATAGTTCTTCTCTACATGCCAATGCATCCAAGCACTCAAATATTCATTCCTCTCTGGAATAAATAAAAAATTTCTTGTAGTAATCTATAAATGGCTCACCTCCTCCAACCATTTGTCTCCATGCCTAGACCAAGAGCACACGAGTTAGAAAGAATGAGGAACCCCCTATACCTCAACAAAAAATAATGAGAAGCCAAAAATGGAGTGCTCCCCCATGGAATGAAGAACATTAAAAATGAATGATTAATCCCTCAATCAACCCAAGAGAGGGTTTAAATAATTACAAGAAACACGAATCACATGGCCTCCCCCAAGAAGCTCATGTAACCACCATTTCCAACTAAAACAAAGATGGGAGAAAAAAATAATAAATAAAAGACTTATCCCCTTTAGCCCCCTCTCTCATGGAATCGTATCCCCTATCTCTCGTCCTTGTCCGTCTTGCAGCCAACGATGTGTTTTATTAATATATTTGTAGTATTACATTCCTGGGAACTTCGTCCTTTCAACCTATTGGCTCACTGATCCATATTTTATTGATAACAACATGAAGGCAGAGATATTACAAGGAAATACATAGATATATTGCAAGGAACACAGTAATACAGTAAAAATAAGATTCTATTAATGATTGTCTGGAATACAAAATATTGTAACATGCAAATCACACAATCTAGCTAGAATGGTGGTAGCTTATCTATGAAGAGAGAGATGTGCCGGCTACGCTCATTCACAAGAAGTTGATTAAAAAGAAGTTGAAAATTTATTTTAACATAAATCATCAATGAGAAAACCCTAACTCCAGAAGATTAAGTGCCAAAAGGTTTGTGGGCCCCGATGTGGTTAGTTGATATGTCAACTTCCCAGGGGTGCAACTCTTGCATATGAATTCCATTTGGGTGCTCAATACACAGTCATAAATTTCTGGCTGAGTGCACATTCCATTCATCCTAGCATCTACCTTCAATTACATGCTAGCCATTGTCGGGCCAAAAAAAGCATTGTTTAGGGCCTCAAAACAACTCTGGAAGTTTGGGAATCGAAAAAAACTGTAGAAAAACTGCCAAGATGTGGAACCATGTCGAATTAGTGGAAAAGGTGGGTGACCACCAGTATCCACCTCGATCATTCCTCCCCCATTAGGATGCAATGGTCCCCGTTGTGTCAATTTCCTAGGGAAACTTATGTTGAACCTGGCTCCTAGTGAGCCACTTTCCCTAGTGAAGAAACTACCCTGCTTTGACGACCCAATAGAATTGGATGTTTTGTTGGTGGGTGACCTTCATCTTGGCGTCCATGATCCAAGCAATGGTCACCTATTCAATGTATTCATGATTGATTTCTTTAGGGGCCAAGTGCTCATACACATCTGAAGTGTCCAACAAAGGTGTAAGATATGGTCCAAATAGTTCCACATTAAATACAAGGTGTTGTTGACATGTGGATCCATCATGACCGAAATGGAAACCTTATGAGGATGCAAATCCTCCTATGTTTTTATAGATATGGTACTCCTTTGTCTGGGAATTATAAAATGTGGGACTTTTAAAGAAGTTCTTCAAAGGGAAATAGAGTTAGATATAACAGAAAATGGAAAATATTTTATTTTATCTTAAAAGAGAGTTTCTGAGAGTGGACCAGGAAACACACACACATTCATACATTTAAAGCAAATAAACAGAATTCCTCACATCCATCATAGTAGGTCTAAGGATTTATGATGACATAAAAATTAAAAGAAAATGACCTGCATGCATAAGAGAACTTTGATAGAGTGATACATGGGTATCTCAAATGAAGATAACGATATATCAACCTCAAATACTTTATATTCAGAAAAACTAGATTACAAAGTACAGTCGAGATTGTTCCCAAAATAGTTCTCTTGGAATTTCTAAAAATATATAGTTCAATACATTTCACTGAAATTAAAATGTTTTTGTTGTAATGACTGGGATTGGGGATCCCACATACCATAAATAAAATATGTATAATAATTAAGTTCATATAAAGAAGAAAGTGGGCAGCAGAAGACAGCAAGACCTGGTAAGAAGAAAAAGGAAAATATTAGTCTTCGGTTAAACCTTTCTATTTAAAGAGGTGGAGTAACTGGATGAAGATCTTGATAAAGACATAAATATGTGATCAGTGTGAACTTACTAGGATGGTATCTCATGGTTTTTCATTTTCTCATTGATGTCGGTGGTTATGGGAACTGCCTCAACCGTCCTTTTCCCTTCATTAGTAATCTTGTTGACAACCTTTTTGAACCACCCCTTGATGTATCTCCTCATTGGTTCCACGTTGATTTAATGTCAGATTTTTATATTGAATAGTTCACCTTCCAAGTCTGTTAGATCAATAGAAATGTTGTGCAATGCTTCTTCAATACCTTGGTTTTAAATCAAATAATCAACTAGCCATTTTTCCACATCATCTTCACCATATTCAAGAATGCCATAGAATTTTTCAAATGATAGCCCTCTAAATATCTCAACTTGTTCATCAAATGCTTGCTTGGTTAAAAACAATGAGTTGAGTATCAATTTCGAGTCTTGGACTTGATTGGTGCTTCTAGCTAGATCTATCTTAGTTGGCTTCTTGAATAGTTCCTATCTTCTAGTTATGGCCTAGCTACATGCTTGAATGATACCATTCAGGTTTTTTACCTTTTCTTTCCATCATGTGTTCAGTTGTTTTATTCGGTTCGGGAAGGGATATCCTCCTCTCTTCTTCTCAATCCCATCATATTAGTAACTTTAACAACAAATGGTACAATTTCATCAAGGTAGAAACCTTGCTCATTTTTCAAATCTGCTTGCAGATATTCATCAAAAGCATGTGCTCGTGTTCCAAAAGAGACCATACTCTTTGACATTTCCCAAGCCTCTGTTATTAATTCCATTCTTTTCTTTACATTATTTTCTGCATAGCCTCGGGGTGATGTGAGAATTCTTACCGATCCTTTTAACTTTTCCCCAGGTGTGGTAGGCTCGATCATTGCTAAAGGACTAGCCAACATTGGAAGGGGCATTAGAGCTCCCTCCAATTCTTTGATTCGCTCCTTTAACCTGACATTATCCACTTCAAGGTCGTTAATAGAGTGGTCTAGAGAGTATCCAGTTGCTCGGTGTATCTGGGAGATTTGGGAAGGCAGTATGTTCCATAGGTTAATCTTTGAATGATATTTCCCCTTCTTATTCTTTACATCTCTTTTTTCAATAATCAAATTTTTGGATTCGCTGTCAAAAACAACGCTTTGAAATGAAAAAGACTCTTCTTTGTCGAAGGTATCGGTCCCAATTATTTTTTTTTGAGGGCTCTGGGGAGCAGTATTCTCTAGGTGGTCGTCGTTGGGGAACACTTTCTCAATGTCAATTTCTAGATCCATGTCCTCAAGGGAGAGATAATGGATATCACTTTCTCTCAAAGGTCCCTCCTCTTCTTGCACAATGTCTTTTCTTTTCTTGCTCACTGGAAGTTTATGAGAACTTTCAATTTTTCCAAAAGGAGGGTTTGTATCTCCTTCTCCACCTAAAGAAATTTGGGTGAATTTCTTCCTTGGGTAGACCATTGGAGCATTTCTCTGAGATGTTGTACTCTTGGGCATGAAAGTCAGGGATTGGGCACTTCTCTCACCCAGACCTTTTCCTCTCTGCATGTATGACTCATTGGTGTTGAGTATTTTCTCCAGGCCGTCGGTGTCATGAGTAGGACTGCCTGAGGTGTTATCTCCATCTTCATTCAAGATAGTGTTAATGAAATAATTGATGAAATCGATAGCCAATAGGTGTTCTACAAAAATACCATTAGGGTCGAACCCTTTTACTTTTTTAACATATTTCAAATTGAGGCTGTGGAAATGGTCCGTGAATTCATCAATCTTGTTCATATTCCTGAATATGAAATCCCAAACTTTCCAAGGCAGAGGTATGATTTTTTTTTCTCTTTTAATGGAAAAAATGCAACCAATAGGTGTATTGCCTTTCTATCTAAGCAACAAACATTCTGTCAGATATGTAACATAGAAGGAAGGAAGGATTTTCTTTGGATCCAAAAATCATTATAATGTTATAATTTTCCATTTGTTCTAGTCTCCCCTTCCTATCCAGGAACTTACTCGCCTGGTCAGACATCTGGGGAGCATTTTTTCCAAACATCAATTCTTTAAAAAATGAGACAAAATCATTAAAGACTTCATAAAAGTGTTGGGAGGCCTTGTGCCTCCACAATGATTGATACCAGAAGGCTACTGGGTCGAACTCATAGTTTACCTTCTTCCAGATAGAAAATCTCTGGAACTGACAGCAATGTGTTATCACAAAGACCAAATAAGATAACATAAAAAAAATTCTTATCCTTCTTGTATTGCTTCAATTGGGAAGAGATTTCAAGGGAAAACAACTTATCCCAGTCGAATATGGCCTATTCCTTGACCGTAAAATAAAGAATGTAAAGAATCATCCAAGATATGTTGGTCATGGTCTCATGTCATGTTATTCTCGTAAAAATCCATGCAATTTCCTATAAGGGATTTTTGAATGCACCAACCTGCAATCTTGTGATGTCCTCGGGGACGGCTGCTAGGTTCTCCAAAAATTTAGGTAAGAGGTTGAGTCTGTTGTCATGATTTTTTAAGAACTTCCTGCAATATTCACCCCTAAAGTTGAGTGTTGGCTCGGGGAGCCTCAACATCTTACGAAAAACCTGAGGTGATAGAGAGACAGAGGAATGTTCCCGCAACTGGATGATCTGTTGGCTTGGAATATATCTCTTAGCACACCATGTAACCAACTCCTTGCAATCAAAAACTTTTGGGACACACCCTGCGCGTGCAATTCCAGACATCCAGATTATTTCATTCTGGGAAGAAGGGGATGACTAATAGGAATATGCTCTGGACCAATGAAAACTCTGATCTTCTCGTCCAAAAATATTTAGCGTATATCCACAGAATTGTTGTCGACTTGCTGCCATAAGTTGACGGAGATATTCACTTGCTACAAATTATGTTAAGAATGAACACTAGTGGGAGATAATATAATCCTCTGTAAATCATGTTTAATGTGCTTTAATAAGAGGTCTCCTCGAGACTTTCTTTAATTAATGGGCATCCCTTTGAACCTGTATGGTAAGTTATTGGCATTAAAATCATAGTGTGTGTGCATTGGGAAAGGCATGAGGGTGGCAGGGACAGGTGAGGGAAACATGTGACTTCATATTTTTTGTGAACCCAGGAACCCGTGAACCCAAGAGCCCCCAATGGTATAAGGTGTGAAATTGGATAGGTATGGGACAGTGCAGAGGCCAGACGGGTTCATGTTAGGTAGAATCACACTTAGGCAGTTTCATGGGAGTTCAGGGATCGAAATGTAGATTGCATAAATATGTGGTGCAATATGTCTATCACAGAACACGGGAACATGAAAGCTTGATCCTGTCATCCTGGGAACCCGCGATCTAAAATGTGACTAAGTGTTAGAACTAGAAAGGGGTAGTAAGAGGGAAAATGAAGAGGGAAAAATGGGTAAGTGTAGAAGAGGGAAAAGAAATGGAGAAACAAAATTAGGAAAGTATAAAAGGGGAGGGAAATTTTTTGGAAGCAGGAAATAACCTCAAAAACAAGCTCCAACTATGGGACGATGACCCCCTGTGAGTTGTCAAGAATCCAGAATCTCTTGTGACCAGGTGATTCCACCCATTGGGCTATGGAGTGAGATTAAGAATATACAAACTAAAAATAAAATTATGTACAATGAGAATGAAAAGTGCTAGGAGAAGAAACCTTTCAGATGTTACCCATTGACAAGTAGCATTAACCTTTTTCCTTTCATATCTTGGAGCATATATGAGTTGAATCCCAATATTTTTTCAATGACATAGGGTCTGAATCAGAGTGCTTCAAACTTTGTGTGCATGGATGGCTTTTCCTTGGATTCATTCCACAGTTCTCCCTTTTTAAATTTATTCATAGTTGTGCTTTGATCAAAATAATTTTTGACGATCTATTGCCTCTGAGAAGTCTGGTTCAAGGCTTTGCTTCTTTCCTCATCCAAATTTAGCAATTGATTGATCCTTTTTTGAGTACGCGAAGTTTCTTCTGTATATTTCGTATTAACCATAGATATCAATTCATTAAGCTCAAGGTTAATTCACATGTTTGCCTCTTTCCCATAGACCAATAGATACAGATTCATCCTGGTACTATCTTTCGGGGTTCTCCTACTTTCCCATATTGCATCTGTTAGCTTTAGGTGCCAATTTATCTGGTTTCCATCAACAATTTTCTTCAATATCTGCACAACTATTTAGTTAGTGGATTCGGTAAGGCCATTTCCTTGTGGATAATAATTCGAAGACTAACCCATAATGATCCCATATTGTTAGCAAAACTCCATGAATGTTTACCCAATGAAGATCTAACTGTTTTTGTGATGGATTTATCAGGAACTCCAAACTTGTATAGAATGTTGTCTTTGAGGAATCCAATCAATTCTTGAGCATCAGCCTTCTTCATCGCCACTGCTTCTGGCCATTTTGTGAAATAATCGATAGTTGTTAGAATGTACATGTTCCCTTTGTTGGATTTTAGATTAATCATCCCAACGACATCAAGTCCCCATTGGAAAAATAGTTTTTCCAAGACAATCGGCTACAAAGGAATTGCAACTCTTTTCATTTTTCCTAAGAATTGTTGGCATGACAAACATCTCCTTATTGTGGCATATGAGTCTTTGAAGCTTGACGTCTAGTAGAATCCTGCTCTGATTATTTTCTGAGTAGTTGCAGTGGGTGAAAAGTGTCCACCACATATTCCCTCATAAAATTCTTTGATCAGTGTCAGAGCTTGATTCTCATCCACGCATCTCAACAATATACCATCAAAATTCCTTCTGAAAAGTATGTGAGCAATCAATACATACTTGTTCGCATTCACCTTGAGTTTCCTTCACTCCTTGGAACTCATTGTAACAAGGAATTTCTCGTATATTAAATAAAATATGATATCTTCATACCATTCTAAATCAGCTAATGGTTCCCCGACTGAGATTGAAATCATTCCATCAACTGAGTCCCCATTTTCCATAATCTTGCATAATACTTGTTCGTTTATTACCTTCAATGGTTTTATCTCGATATCATACTCTTGAATCTTTTCTAACCAGTTGGCCCATTTTCCTTCCCTCAATTGTTGATTTAGGAGCATCTTGACAGGGGACGAGGGGACATAGGAAATCACATGAGATTTTAGTATATAAGTCTGAAAGTGTGCCGCATATTTTACAAGGTTCAACGCCTATTTCTCGAGTTCTAAATACCTCAACTCATGGTCATGTAAAATTTTTCTCATAAAACTTATGGGAAGCTCTTGTCCGTTGATATTTTTTTGAGTGAGGACAAACGCGACAACTGCCTCTATAGAAAATGAATAGATAATGAAATCCTTTAGAAAATATGGAATAATGAGGACAGGAGTGGTAGTGATGGCCCCCTTGATATTGTTGAATGCTTCCTGATTATCTGTTTTCCACTTGAACCTTTGTTTCTTCTTCAACAATAAATTGATGGGATTTAAAATGATTGTGTAATCAGGGACAAATCTTCGAACAAAATTAATTTTCCTGAAGAATGACTAGAATCCCTTATTTGATGTCTGGGGGTTGATTTCATTAATCACTTTAACTCTTTCTGGGTCAATGTAAATACCTTCCTTGCATACAATTTGACCCAACAACTTTCCTTGGATCATGACAAACAAGCATTTCTTTGGGTTGAGAGAGACGTCGTATGATCTACATCTTTCAAAGACTTTTCTTAAATGATGGATGTGATCCTCCCTTTTGCTTGATTGCACTATCAAGTCATCTTGGTAGTCTGCCATGAACTTTCCTATTAGTTCGTTGAACACATGATCCATGGCTCTTTAGAATGTATCCCCAAAATTCTTCAAACCGAAGGGAATTCTAGCGTATGCATACATCTCCCATGGTGTGATAAATGATGTTTTTTCTAAATCCTCTTCAGCCACAAAAACTTTATCATATCCAGAGAAACCATCAAACATAGACATGCATGTCGATCTCATGACTTGCTGAAGCAGAAACTCCATGTTGGGAAGAGAAAAAATATCTTTTATGATTGCTTTGTTAAGATCTCTAAGGTCGACGCACATTCGGATTTCCCCGGTCTTCTTCCTCACAATCACTGAATTTGAAATCCAGTCTGAATGTCTGATGGGATAAATTATTCATGCTTTCTTCAACTTCTCCAAATCCATCTTTACCAGAGGCTTCAACTTGGGATTCATCATTCTTATTTTTTGTTTCATCGGTTTGGCTTCTTCCCTCAAAGGAATGACATGCTAGAATATTTTTTTGTCATAAGCCTTTAAGTCGTCATAATTCCAAGCAAACACATCAATATATTCCTTGAATAAGGTGACATATTGATAAAATTCTTCGAGGGTACAATTGATTCTCAAATTGACATATTTTAGGGACTGGTCTATTCCGATATTGACTTTTCATTCCTTGTGTGAGGATCATCCCCTGGATTAAAGCTTCATATTCTGCCTCGTTATTCATGCATGGAAACTCCAGTCTTACAGCGTGAGGATGTGTCGTCTTATCTGGGATTACGAGAACAATACCAACTCTATTCCTTGATTTAGAGCATGCTCCATCGAATGACATTCTCCAGTAACCTTCAAATACACATTCTAGGACCTCCAAGTCTTGAACTTGTTCTAGGATTTCATTCTACTCCATGCACAAGATAGCATAGTTTTTTAGCTGGGCATCTATGTAGTCTTCCATTAATTCACTATCATTCTTCTTGAAGGAGAAATTTTTTCTGGGCTCTCGGGGTACTTTAATCATCGCTCCCTCCTTTCTTAGTAACATCATACAACTATCTTCGTTCATTATATATCCACCAATAATGGAGGTCCAATCTCTTCCCACCACAACCCCATATGTTAGAGGCAGATCTACCACAATAATATTAAAAATTGTGATGATATGAGAAGTTGCGGTAATCCATGCATAGAAATACTTGATTTCTCCATATTCCAACACTTTTCTCGAATCGATGGAATATATGCTCTCACCATTTTCATAATATTTAATGCAGCTCATGCCCAATGCTTCCATGACCGCGAGTGGCATTATATTATTTTTCACACCAGTATCAACTAAACAATTATGTAATGCAACATCATTGTTTTCAATTGAGATGTAGTATGGTGGAATGTTACCTTTCAACTTGGCAATCAATGGGCTCTGGTTCTATTTTGGAGTGGTAACGACAACTTTCATTCATTCCAATGGATCATCCATCAATTTCAATATATTTTTCCTTTGCTGAGGAATGTTCATCACTTCTATAAAAGGCAAGATTATCCTCAGTTTACTTAAGTCCTCCATGACATTGTACATCATTTGAGTTGATCTTGTTGCTATAGGTTTCCTTGTGGTTCCAATTGTCACCTTCTCATTCGTCACTTTTTCAATGGATTTTTCTTTTTCTTTTTCTTTGTCAGAGTCACCTTTATTCTTGGGTCTATTTACAAATCCTATTGTCTGGGTAACGTTTTCTTGCAAGTTAGGATCGTCGTCGTCCTCTCCATATATGTACATGGACGCCTTGCATTCATCCATCTGCACGGTCTCAAAGAATTCATCAGATAAGTAATAACCTTCTTGTTCGTTCATTTTCTCATCACAGACATCATCGAAAACAACCATATTTGGAGTGGGTTGTATGGGAACCCTTGGTCTTGGTGGGTCATTAGTATTCTCGAATATGACCCTATTTTCAGGGGGAGGGTTCGTCTTTTGTTCGGGAATTGAAATTCTTGGGTTTGGCATGTAATTATCTCCCCTTCTCAGCCTGGTTATTTCATTCTGGATCTATTTGATGGTCCTATTCATCTATGCAATCTCAATTCTCTTCTTTGTTTTGTGTGTTATTGCAAGGTCAAATTTTACATCAGGTATGGTTCCCTTAACAATTCTTCCTCCAACCATTTGATTCTGAGTTTATTGAGGTTTAAACTCTTCATTTATTCTCAAACTGGAAGCTCCTTGATTATCGATATTCAATCCCCTCATTTGTCTTTGTACTTTTCCCAATATAATGGTAGGGTCGACGCCCATTTCAATCATGATTTCTTCCATCTCAGTAGTCTTAGTCATTGCTTCCTCCAGGATGTCCATTTGGGATGTTCTAATGGAATATTTCACATTAGGGGGCATTGCATTTTTATAGCAACCGAGAATGACCGAGTCATTTGGTATTCTGTCTTCTGGGATTCTACTCAAAGTCTTATTAAACCTGAGATTAAAATATTGTATCCTTTCATTATTCCTTAACCCAATCTGTGTGAAATTTGTGAGGAGGGTATGGTAGGAAATTAGGGGGGGGGACATATTAAGGAACATAACTTCAAGGTCATTAAACGAGCGAATGGATCTACTGGGAAATGTTGTATACCATTCATAATCTCTTTCTGATAAAGTTTTCACAAAGAACCTCACCATGACTTCATCATGTTTGACTCAGTTGAAGTCAAAAACGTCAAGAATTAAATTCAAATGCCTCTTTGCGTCAATTGTCCCATCTCTAGAAAATTCCTTCAAGGTTCCCTTAGGGAGAACTGGGAGTTCATGTTTTTCACCCATGAGATTAAGAGGGGAATATCTTGACCTCCTTCTATTTCCAAACCCTGGGATTCCTTGGTTTCTTCCAACATCTATTTTTCCTCCTTGCCTCTCCTCATGATGTTTGGTCTGGGGTTGTTCATCTCTTGCTGCCATTTTTTAAGAGGTTTCAGAACTTTCACTTCTAGGGATAGAGAGTTGTTTACTTTTACTTTGGGTGATGGGTCCCTTGTACTCGTCCAGCTTCAATCTTGACCTTATTCTTGTGATGCTCTAGCCAATCTTTGAGTTCTTCAATCTTGTCGTTCTTCTCTCCTTTGTCTTTGGAGAATTTCTCTATCTTCTTCTTGGACAAATATCTGTCAAGACCCTTATAACTCCTCTTAAGTATGGGTTGTTGATATTGCCAGATTATATAATTGGTGCAAAATTCTTCATTGATTATTCATTCCAATTTATAACTGGGGTTGGTTACCCTAGGTTAAAGTCATATATTTCTTTCAAAACGTTGGGCCAGGTTCTGAATTTTCAATTCATGTCCCTAGTATGGTCACCAAAAATGTTGACGCTTGAATCCATCAGGACCGAAATGACAACCTCAAGAGGATGTGAATCCTCCTTTATCTGATATTTATAAAATGTGGGACTTTTAAAGAAGTTCGGCAAAGGGAAATAGAGTAGATATAACAAAAAACATAAAATATTTTCTTTTCTTTTAAAGAGAGTTCCTGAGAGTGGACCACGACACACACACACGTTCATACATTTAAAGAAAATAAATAGAATTCCTCACATCCATCATAGTAGAGCTAAATATTTCTGATCACATAAAAATTAAAAGAAAATGATATGCATGCATAACAGAACTTTGACAGAGTGATACATGGGTAGTTCAAATGAAGGTAACGATATATCAACCTCAAATACTTTATATTCATAAAAACTGGTTTACAAAGTATATTCGATATTGTTCCCAAAATAGTTCTCTTGGAATTTCTAAAAAATATATAGTTCAATACATATTTTCTAAAATTAAATTGCTTTGTCATAATGACTGGGATTAGGGCTCCCATGGACCATAAATAAAATTGTATAAGAATGAATTTTATAAAAAGAAGAAAGTGGACGGCGGAAGACAGCAAGACCTGGTAAGAAGAAAAATGAAAATATCAGTCTTTGGTTAAACCTTTCTATTTAAAGATGTGGAGTAACTAGATGAAGAGCTTGATAAAAATAGAAAGACGTGATCAGTGTGAACTTACTAGGATGGTATATCATGGTTTTTCATTTGCTCATTGATGCACTTTTATGGCTTTCCTCGGTAGTTATCGAAATTGACTCAACTGTCCTTTTCCCTTCATTGGTAAGCTTGTTGACAGCCTTTTGGAACCACTCCTCAATGTAGCTCCTCATTGGTGCCATGTTAATTTCATGTCAGATTTTTATATTGAAGAGTTCACCTTCCAAGTGCATTAGATCAATAGAAATGTTGGGCAATGCTTCTTCAATATATTGGTTTTTAATCGAATAATCAACTAGCCAGTTTTCCATGTCATCTTCACCATATTCAAGAATGCCATAGAATATTTCAAATGATAGCCCTTTAAAGATTTCAAATTGTTCATCCAATGCTTGTTTGGTTTAAAAAAATGACTTGTGTATCAATTTCGGGTCTTGGACTTCATTGGTGTTTCCAGCTATATCTATCTTAGTTAGCTTCTTGAATAGTTCCTCTCTTCTAGTTATGGCCTGGATACATGCTTGAACGATACCATTCATGTTTTTTACCTTTTCTTTCCATCATGTGTTCATTTGTTTTATTCGGTTCGGGGAAGGGAGATCCTCCTCTCTTCTTCTCAATTCCTTCATATTAGTAACTTTAAAACCAAATGGTACAACTGCATCGAGGTAGAAACCTTGCTCATTTTTCAAATCTGCTTGCAGAATTCATGAAAAGCATGTGCTCTTGTTCCAAAAGAGACCATACTCTTTGACATTTCCAAAGCCTTTGTTATTAATTAATTTCTTTTCTTTATATTATTTTCCACATAGCATCAGGTTGATGTGAGAAGGCTTGTCGATCCTTTTAACTTTGATGATAATCAAATTTTTGTATTCGTTGTCAAAAACAACGCTTTGAAATGCAAAAGTCTCTTCTTCGTCGAAGGTATCGGTCCCAATTATTTCCATTTGAGAGTTATGGGGAGCAGTGTTCTCTATCTGGTCATCATTGGGGAACACTTTCTCAATGAAAATTTCTAGCTCCATTTCCTCGAGGGAGAGATCATGGATATCACTTTCTCTCTGTGGTCCCTCCTCTTCTTGCACAATGTTTTTTCTTTTCTTCCTCACTGGAATTTTATGAGAAATTTCAAATTTTTTGGAAGGAAGGTTCTTATCTCCTCCTCCACCTGAAGAACTATGGGTGACTTTCTTACTTGGGTAGTTCATTAGAGAACTTCTCCTAGATGATGTACTCTTGGGCATGACAGTCGGGGATTGGACACTTTTCTCACCTAGACCTTTTCCTCTCTGCTTGTACGACTCAATGGTTTTGAGTATTGTCTCTAGGTCATTAGTGTCATGAGTAGAAGTTCAAGTGGCATTGTCTCCATATTCATTTAGGATAGTGTTAATGAAATAATTGTTGAAACCAACAACCAATAGGTGTTCTACAAAAATACCATTAGGGTCAAACCCTTTTAATTTTTCATCATATTTCAAATTGAGGTTGTAGAGGTGGCCTGGGAATTCGTCAATATTATTCATATTCTTGAATATGAAATCCTCAACTTCCCAAGGAAGAGGTATGAATTGATTTTTTCTCTTTTCATGGAAAAAATGCAACCAATAGGTGTATTGCCTTGCTATCTCAGCAACAAACATTTTGTCAGATATGTGACATGGAAGGAAGGAAGGATTTTCTTTGGATCCAAAAGTCCTTATAACATTATAATTTTACATTTGTTCTAGTGTCCCCTTCCTATCCAGGAACTTACTTTCCTGTTCAGACATCCGGGGAGTGTTTTTTCCAAACAACAATTCTTTAAAAACTGAGACAAAATCATTAAAGACTTCATAAAAGTGTCAGGAGGCCTTGTGCCTCCACAATGATTGATACCAGTAGGTTAGTGGGTCGAACTCATAGTTTACCTTCTTACAGATAGATAATCTTAGGAACTGACAACAATGTTCTATCACAAAGACCAAATAAGATGACATAAAAAAATTCTTATCCTTCTTGAATTGCGCCAACTAGGAAGAGATTTTAATGGAAATCAACTTACCCCAGTCAAATATGGCATGTTCCTTGACCATAAAATAAAGAATGTAAAGAATCATCTGGGAGATGTTGGTTGTGGTCTATTGTCCTGTTATTCTCGTAAAAAGCCATGCAATTTCTGGGAAGGGATTTTTGAATGCACCAACCTGCAATCTTGTGATGTCCTCGGGGATGGTCATTGGGTTTTCCAAGAATTTAGGTAAGAGGTTAAGTCCATTGTCATGATTTTTTAAGAACTCCCTGCAATATTCACCTCTGAAGGTGAGTGTTGGCTCAGGGAGCCTCAACATATTACGAAAAACCTTAGGTGACAGAGAGACAAGGGAATGGTCCCATAATTGGATGATCCATTGGCTTGGAATATATCTCTTGGTGCACCAAGCGACCAAATCCTTGCAATCAAAAACTTTGGGGACACACCCTGCACGCACAATTCGAGATGTCCAGATTATTTCCTTCTGGGAAGAAGGGGATGAATAATAGGAATATTCCATGGACCACTGAAAACTTTGATCTTCTCATCCAAAAATATTCAGCGTATATGCACAGAATTGTTGTCGACTGGCTGCCATAAGTTGACAAAGACATTCACTTGCTCCAAATTATGTTAAGAATGAATTTTGGTGGGAGATAATGTAATCCTCCATAAATCTTGTTTAATGTGCTTTAATAGGATATCTCCTTGAGCCTTTTGCTAATTAACAACCATCCCTTCGAACCTATATGATAAGTTATTAGCATTAAAATCATAGTAAATGTGCATTGGGAAAGGTGTGAGGGTGGCAGGGACGAGTGAGGGAAATATGTGACTTGATATTTTTTGTGAACCCGGGACCCCGCAGACCCGAGAGCTTGCGATGGAAAGAAGCATGAAATTGGCTAAGTATGGGACGACATGGCAGTATGATGGGTTCATGTTAGGAAGAATGGGACTTAGGAAGTTTCATGGGAGTCTAGGGATTGAAATGTAGATCGTGGAACTCTGTGGTGCAATATGTCTATCATGAAATATGGGAACATGAAAGATCGATCCCATCAACCCGGGAACCCGCGGTCTAAAATGAGACTAAGTGTTAGAACTAGAAATGGGTAGTAAGAGGAAAAAACAAAGAGGGAAAAATGGGTAAGTGTAGAAGGGGGAAAAGAAATGGAGAAATGAAATCAGGAAAGTAGAAAAGGTGACGGAAATTTTTTGGAAGGAGGAAATGACCTCAATAGGTGCAAGCCAAGCAAAGGAGGAATACTTAATTCAAAATAATTATCACCCAGAGCATTGGTAATGATGTAAGGCTTGTATTGGAGTGGATGTAGCTTCTAATGGGGTCCTATGAGGCACTCTTTCTACAAATTCAATCATACCTTATCTCCCACCTGAAACTTGTGTGGTACCTGATGTTGATTGTGGTGTTGTTTGTACTTGGCATTGGAATTCTTCAAAATATCATGAAATTGTTAGATGTGTTGTATTCGCTCAACAAATTTGGTCATTCGATAAGCCTTGATCTAAGCATGGGAAGAATCTTCCTATGCATTTGCAATGGGTAGATCTACATCAATTGGGGCCAATGGATGGAACCTCAAGCACACTTGAAAAGGGTTGTGGAAAATAGAGTTGTGGAGGGATTTGTTATAGCTATGTTGAACATAAGGAAGGATTTTATCCCATGTGTGTGGATGTTTCAAATTGTACATCCTATGGATATGGACAAGCATCCTATTGACTACCTATATTTGTCTATCAATATGTTGGTGGAAGGAAAATGATTTGGTCAGCTTGGTGTCCATCATCGACCATAGGATGGACCAAAGAGTACTCAAGAACCTACTATCTCGATCTAAAATTATTGTCCTTTAGAGTCCAAAATGAACCCAAACACGTTCAAAGAATGTCTTGGCAGTGGCCTCGACTGTGATGCTCTTCTTGCAGGGTGTCAAAACTGTCATCTTAGAGAATCAATCAATGGCCATGAAGAAACAATTGTTCCCATGCTTGGTTGAAGGAAGACCAAACATGTGATCCATGGATATGGACTCCCAAGGCCTATGTGATGTAGGAAGAGGGGTGTACAATCCATATTTCTTGATGGTGGGCTTGGAAATGGTGAAGGAAGTGTTGATGCATGTAGCATCAGACATGTATTTCTGCATAGGTTTGGTCTATAGCATGTGTAAGTCATTCAAATCCTTTTATCTTAGTAACTTTACTTTAGTTAAAGGGATTATTAAATTAAAGTTATTTTATTAATCAATTGAGTTATTTAAGGAAATGCTAAAAGTAATTAGCATTTAATATAAATATCAAGTGAGTGTGAGAAGCAATCTCAACCGTCAATCACTTTGGAGATTAGAAATATATTATAACTCATGATTATAAAAGCAAGGCTAGGGTGAAGGAGGAAGACACTTGATATTCTTGAGAGTAGAGAAGGATATTTTCTTTCGAGAGGATTGGATCACTAAGGTCTATGATTCAAGATCTTATATAGGTGGAGAAGGAATTCTATCTAGAGATCAGATCAAGGAGAAGAGAGAACAGAGGCTATCACAAGTGGGTTTTATTCAAGCAAAGCCACAGGGAGGAGTTGTGTCGTACAAATTTTTCCATACAAGATTTTTGTACATGTACATGGGTTCCAGTGGAGACATGCTCGTGTACATGGGTGTACAGTAGGGACAGTCACTTACATATTGAAAAGAATTTATATATGTATCTTACATCAAATATGACTTTGTCAGGTTTGTCTGCATTTGTATTTCTCTTGTGGGCCACTATCCCTGTTAGGAGAGCCCTGAATTTAGCATAATAAAATCATTCTCAACACTGGTTTTCCCTCTCAGTTTTTTCCAATGGTATCTACCAAAAACAATTGGTGTTCAAGAGTGTATAATTTGGTTTCCAATTTTTTTCTTCTGCTATATTTATTGAGTTGAATATTTCAATAGTGTATTTTTATTTTGTGAGTTAATAATCTAATTTGTAGTAAAACAATCACTAGATAACAAGATACCTAGGTTCCGGAGTAAGATATTTTCAACATGGTACCAAAGTGCATGCTCTAAAGGGAAGACATATCTTATATCCATAGCAGTTGATAGAAGATCTATCATATCCTTAGGAGATATTAGCAAATCCATAACCAGTAGGAAGAAATTGAAGGACATATTTCAGGGGAACAAACATATTGAGACAGAACTAGGGTTTTGTAGGTTTATGGAGTTGTACCCAGGGTTAAAGAAGGGACAAGCACATACATATGTGAGTCTCTTTGGACCCAAGTGCATGTATGTGGGTAGAAAGAAGCACAAACACATACATAAACAGGTAGAAATAAGCATAGGAGTGTGCATGCACGAGGGTTCAGTTGTGATAGGTGTGTACAAGTCAGTACACGAGAAGTTTCAGTAGCCAACGTAGATCAGTAGGTCCAAACAGTGGGAAACAGAGTCCAAGCAGCAAACAAATTATGTTGGGTGGCTTGCTGAGAAATAGCAGGAGGTCGAGAAACCAACAAGGACATCTCTGATAGGTGGAGAAGGACTTCCATATAGATATCTAAGCCACATGAGAGAACATAGGAGAAAAGAAGGAATTTTTCTCATGTGCTTGAGTTGTCCACTTAGGATCAAAGAAGAATTCTTTCTCAAGTGTTTGAGCCATGAAGGACAGTGACTCAAGGGGATATCAGATGGGTGAATAAATACTTTCATCCAAAGATCATGGGATGATAGATATATTTGATTCGATGACTCATCAATAGAGAAAAGAAGGGCTTTGGCTCAATCATATCTTAGCATGGGATGAAGAAGTAACTTCACCTAGATATATTTTCATTTCAAAGGAGAAGAGAAGTCGATGGGGAAGCAACAAATAAATATGGTAACAAGGACAAATCTAGGAATATATTAGCAACATATCTAAGTTGTAGAAGTCGTAGGAGTAGCCAAAGCCACCTCGGAGAAGTAGAAAAATCTGGTAGCATGGAAAGATCTGGGAAACTGAGTAGTTGTAGGTACAATATTGTACAACAATAGAAGAGGTGCTAGGTTGCAAGAGTTGGTTATTTCTCGGTGGACCAAAAATACACATATAATGAGATAGTGAGATCTCATTGAATTGGGTGGAGAAGAAATTTCATCCAAGTGTGCAGGGGCAGGGTCCAAGGAAAGGATCATCAAGGAATATAGTAGCCAACAATATCGAAAGATTGATCTTGATGTATGAAAGGCTAGGTCATTTTTTTCATTTTATTATTCCTTAGGTAGACTATTATACCAGGACAGGAGTCCAGATTTTGTTTTAACAAAATCAACTAGAGATAAAAGCACGATATATATTCAGTAGTCTGACAGAGGGCTCAGGGACCTGTGTGGAGTTTGGTGATGATGCCAAGTATGCAATAAATGGAATGGGAAATTTCATGTTCTAACTTGAGTCAGGAGGTTTGTTAGAGGCGCGGGATGTTATTTATGTACTAGAACTGAAGAATAACTTTCTCTCAGTTTCAGTTTTGGAGGAAATAGGTTTTGTCATTACTTTTTAGAGAGGGAAAGTACTCATATGTTCAGAGGGAGCTAGCCTTGACACAATATTCAACATTGGTTTCAAAGAGGGAAGGTTATACAAGTTGCAGGGAAATATTGTAATTGGATCCAAGGGGATATTGGATCATGGATTGGTGTCAGTGATAGAGGAAAAGGAGCAAGAGGATCTGAAGGGTGATCAGTCGAAGGACGAGAAGAGTTCACACACTTCCAATGTGGGGAGTAAACCTTCATATGGGAAGAGGGACTTATCCCCTTCCAATCCTATCAAGAGACCGAGTTGGTATGAGATGACATCAATGGATGCATAGGAGAAGGAGGCTTCTAGGAGCACATTGAGGGAGAGAAATCCTTCAACGAAGTTTCAAAACTTTGTGGAATTGATATGTAGCATCATTGATTCTGTGACTTCTAGTGTTTAGGAATGTAGGTTTGGTTCTGGGATTCTAGTGGGCAGGATGATGTGTTTTATATTGTTCCAAGATAGAAGGGAGAATGAGTTCCATGTGGCTCTTAGGGAAATACCTTCCTCTCTAAGAGGGAGTGTTGATGCATGTACCATCAAACATGTATTTATGCATAGGCTTGGTGTCTAGCATGTGGAAGTTTTCCAAAGACTTCTATCTTGGTAACTTAAGGAAATTCTAAAAGTAATTAGCATGTAATGTAAATCTCAAGTGTGAGAGTTAATATCAACCATCAATCACTTTGGAGATTAGAAATAGATTATAATTCATGATTGTAAAAGAAAGGCTAGGGTGAAGGAGGAAGACACTTCATATTCTTGAGAGTAGAGAAGGATATTTTATTTTGATAGGATTGGATCACAAAGGACTGTGATTCAATAACTTGGATAGGTGGAGAGGGACTTCCCTCTAGAGATCGAATCAAGGAGAAGAGAGGATAGAGGTTGTCGCAAGTGGGTTTTAGTCAAGTGAATCCATAGGGAAGGGTTGCATTGTACATAGTTTTTTGTATAGAATTTCCATACATCTACATGGGTCCTATTAGAAACAGATGCATGTATGTGGGTGTGCAAAAGGGATAGTTGTGTACATCTCGAAAAGAATGCA
>ML863801.1:22907-40875 GCA_009831015.1 Picea engelmannii | reverse complement strand
GTGTTGTATGTTGATGACATGTTGTTGGTAGGAAATAACATGGATGTTATCAAGGAGGTGAAATTGCATCTATCCTCCAAATTTGACATGAAGGATCTCGGTGCTGCTAACTTCATTCTGGGAATGGAGATTAAAATAGATCATGAAAACAGGAAACTCTGGTTGAATCAAAGAAAATATGTTGAAACGATATTGCAGAGGTTTAATATGCATGGAAGTAAACTGGTCAAGGTTCTTATTCCTATAGGTGTAAATTTATCTGCAGATCAATGTCCCAAGACATAGGAAGAAGAAGAGGACATGTCCCATGTTCCATATGCCAGTGCAATTGGCAGTTTGATGTATGCAATGGTTTTTACTAGACCGGACATTGCACATGCAGTGGGAGTTTTGAGCAGGTATATGTCAAAACTAGGGAAGGAGCATTGGACAACAGTAAAGAGGGTCTTCAGGTATCTTCATGGCATCGCCAGTTATGGATTGTGCTACCAAGGAAGACCAGGATTGGACAGAGTGGTGGAAATACATGGCTTTGTTGATGCAGACTGGGCTAGAGATTTGGATCGCAGAAGATCTACAAGTGGGTATGTGTTTAACCTATTTGGAGGAGCAATCAATTGGATGAGCAAAAGACAGGCTATAGTGGCACTCTCAACTACATAAGCTGAATACATGGCAGCCACTCGTGCAAGAAAAGAAGCAGTATGGTTACAAAGATTATGTTCAGGTATTAGGTTGGTACAACAAGCAGTGAAATTAGATTGTGACAGTCAGAGTGCAATATTCCTGGCAAAGAACCCAACTTATCATTCGAAGACAAAGAATATTGATGTTTAATATCACTTTGTGAGAGACATGGTTGAGGAAAAAAAGGTGTTGCTGGAAAAGGTTGACACTTTGAAGAATGCTGCAGATTCATTGACAAAGTCTGTGAGCACAGAAAAGTTTTCCTGGTGTAGAGTAACAATGGGCATTGCTGCCCTGAATTGTTGACTATATAATCCCCTGGACTCCTGGATGCAAAGAAAACAACAAGTGGGAGAATGTTGGGTATGTGTTATATTCTTTGCATGTGTGTGTGTGTGGGTGCGTCATATATGACAATTGCATATGACGATTAGGATATTTTTAGCGGATTTGTAAATTAATCCCGGATTAAGGGATTGGGGTTTTGGTATCTACATAATACCTAAAAACATTGTATATATTGTATGGGGAATGGTGAAATTCGATATAATGAAAATAAGAAAGGTTTTCCCGATTGAGGGTTTCTGGTAAAAATATCTGTGTACTCTGTGTATGAGCCATTGATTAATTTTTGTATTGCTTAAGAATCTATATGCATTGCTTTAATTTTTGTATTGATTAATTGTGAAGGAAGAACAATTGCTGGGTTTTGGAAAGGAGGGTTTCATAGGGAAATTTTTAGCCACTGATCTCATGAGTGGGTGTGTTGAAAACCTGACCTCATCACACTCATATGTAAGCTCAAATTTGGATTCCATGCAGGAGTAGTGCCTCAACCAAAAATGATTAAAAAGGAAAGCAGAGGAGGTAAACCTAGTCTTAGGTGATGGGGTGAAGCTCAATGAAATTTCCCTCATGGAAAGTGCATCACTGGTTGACCACTTAGTTAACAAGAGAATAATTAGGGTCTCTATGAAAAGATGTACAAAGGAACATTTCATCCCTATTATTGATTACAAACCAAAAGTTTTGACCTTGGTGAAGGGATGGATGGCCTGGATCACACGCTTGGTAGAAAATGTAGACAAGCTCCTTCTCTTCCACTGGAGTTGGGGCTCCTAATATACTTTTCTCAAGAGGTGGTCGGTTGATTTTGATGCAATTAAAAAATTCCTAGCTATCACCCCAGTTTGGGTTAACCAACCTGGACACCCCCTCATTCTCTAGTTCAAGGAGGTATTCAAAGAAATCGAGAATGCACTAGGTTTTTTCTATGAAGTAGATTCATCTTACAAATCATCAATTTATATGGGTATGGGTCAGATTCTCATGGTTTTCAAGATTTTGGGCGGTTTAGTAGATTCCATTGCTATTAAAATTGATAAGGACACCTTCCTCTAGATTTTAAACTACGAGGGTATCCCATTTAGGTGTGGGATATGCCACTCTTATTGACATCTAGTTAAGGACTGCAACCAATCTTAGAAACAAAAGTTATGGGTAAAAATATCAGAAGTAGCAACTCAGGTCAACCCTACTAAATTGAATCCATCCCACAGTGTGTGGATTCCCCCAACCAATCATGCTGAAACAACTCCGGATCAGGCCCATGATGGCTCTAGCTGTGAGGTACAAGTCTTTTCTCTATGAGATGCAAGAATTGGGAAATTTCCAGGTAAGTCAAATGCTCCCTCTGACCCCCCAATTGTCCTTCATACGTTTCACTCAAATTTGGACCCTTCTTTGATTTGATCCCTACGTGTGTCTCTGGTTAGGAACTAGATTTCCTCCTTGGTCTATCTATCCTTTATGGTCCCTTTCCCTCCCCTCTTATCCCCCTCCCACCCCTCCCTTTGGCTACATCTCCTTCAATCGCTCAACTACAAAATTCCTCTTCTCTCGACCCCCTGGGATTCCATCCAACAAGAAAGTTCCTTCTCCCCATGGACATATTAAGTATAACCTCATGTATAAATGAAAAAAACAAATTGCTCTTTTTTTACAGAGTGAAAAGGGGTCTTGGATTTTATGAAGAGTGGGATGAAAATCTCTTGCAAATACGTAAGAAATATTTCCTATCACTTGCTAAAAAACAAGCAAACCTAGAGGTTCATTATGGAAAACAAAATCGCTATTAGGGTATCTTAGAGTAAATTCCCCTATGACCCCTCTCTCATAATTTTCGTCTGTTTAAATTGTAGGGGTCTGTCCAACCGCTCTCTAAAAATGGCCATAAAAGGGTTGGAGGAGACCCACAAACCTTCAATCATCCTCCTTCAAGAAACTATGATGGATGGTGAAAGGCCATCTTAGTCCCTTTCCCATTATTTCCCATGTCGGGACTTCTTGGCATTCAATTCCCGTGGTTGTTCAGGAGGTCAGATTACTGGTTGGCACAAAAATGTTCTACAACTAAAAAATGATTGGGTGCTACAAGTAGGCATGGGAGTGGTATTTTTCTCTTCTGAAATATATTTGAATTTTCTATGTTTAAACATATATGATACTTACAATGTTGACCGCAGACAATTTGGGAGCACACCCTTCAAAACCCTTTGTTAAAATTTGGACACACCTTTATAGGGGGAGAATTAAATCTCACCTTGGGATATAGTGAAATTTGGGGCTCTGCAACCCATATGGATCCCTCAACAGTGTTCCTTAACAAATCCCTGGAAGAAGCTAGATTTTTAGATATCCAACCTACAACGAGCCTACTTGGAGAAACATGAGATTGGGATCAACAAGAATCATGAAGAGATTGGATCATTTTCTCATCCTCGAATCCTGCTTAGAGATAAATTTAAGGATGCGACAATATTTTTCCGTCAAAGAATATTCATACCACTGCCCTGTAGTATTTGAGATGGCTCCTCTCCCCATAAACCTCCCAACCCCTTTAAACTGAACTCATCTTGGCTAGATGAAACATCTTTCAAGATCATCCTCAAAGATGGTTGGGTACCCTTCAATCCTTCCTCCCATGAATCTCCTCCTCTCCATTTCTTGGAAAAACTCAAAAGAGTCAATAAAGTCACTCATAATTGGGAAAAGGAGAAACATAGGTGATATGGAAAATCCCTGAAAGAGTTGGAGGAAAAAATGTACTAATGGTTTGTTTAAGAAAGAAAATACCTCTTACATGAATTATAAAAGAAGATTTAATACTTCTAGATCACGAAAAGATAAATATTCCTCTAGATTGAGAAAATGAATGGAGAATGAAGAGAAAAGATATATGGCTTCAAGACAAGGATGAGAACAAAAAAATATTTCACAAATTTGCAAATAGAAGAAAGTCAATAAACACCACATGAGCCATTAATGGGGCAAATGGCATCTCTACCACCTCTTTTTAAGACATTTATTTAGTAGGGATTCACTATTTTCAAAACCTCTACAAAGAAGACTCCCAGACCTCCATTGAAGTAGTGCTCGAAGTGGCTTATCTTTTTCTAGGGTTCATAAATAAGGAATAAAATTATAAACTAATGGAAGAAATTTCTAAAGAAGATCTAAAAGCAGTCCTCCAAAGTTTTCAAAAAGACAAAATTTTGGGTCTTGATGGACTCACAATATAATTATACTTGGAATGTTTCGATTTTCTAGGTCAAGATCTCCTCAGAGTGGTGGAATATTCTAGGACTCCGGGTCAAATCATTTCAGCCTTGAACTTGAATTTCATCGCTCTCATTCTCAAATTAGACAACCCTTTCTCTTTCGAGCAATTCGGGCCCATCTCTCTTTGCAACAATATTTACAAAATTATTTCTAAGCCATTTTCCCTAAGACTTCTAGATTTTCTTTCAGACAACATTTGCCTTGAAAAATTTGTATTTCTCAAGGGTAGACAAATCCATGAATCCATTGGTCTCACACATGAGGGCATGAATTCAATTCATACAAGTAAGTAGAAAGAAATCACTCTCAAGGTTGATCTCTCAAAAGCATTTGATAGGGTAAGTTGGGTGTATTTAAGGCTCCTTCTAATTCATCTGAGTTTCAACCATTCCTTTGTATCATGGACTTTAAATTGTATAAGCTCCTCCTCATTTTCCATTTTAATAAATGGATCTGCATCTCTTTTTTTGAAGATAGAAAGGGGTATTCATCAAGGGTGCCCTTTCTCACCCCTACTATTCCTCATGGTTGTGGAGGCATTAAGAATATTTATCAACAAAGCAATCGACTTGGGAAATTTGAAAGAAATAACAGTAATCACCTCCTTCTCCCTTTCTCACATACTCTTCATGCATGATATAGTTATTTTTTGTGATGGAAGCATGCATTATTTAGAACATTTAAAATATTTTCTTACAACTTTTTTGCAAATCTACTAGTATGCAAATCAACAAAGACATTCCACCCTTTTTGTCTCGGGAATGTCCACTATTGAACAACATTATATTTCACATATTTTTGACATCCATGCACAGGCCCCAAGGCATGGTTCAAATAACTCAATTTTTTCTTAAAACAAAACGACTATGTAAAAACGTATTGGCTCTGGCTCATAACAAAGGTGGAAAAAAAAATTAAATACATGGTGTAATAGGTGGCTATCCAGAGAAGACCACCTTGTTTTGGTGAAATCAGGCCTAGAAGCAATCCCAATTTATTGGATCACTTTAATGTGGATACCCAAAGGCATACTCAACAAAATCAGACAACTCTCTTTCTGGTTTATCTAGTCTAGCTCTAAATAAAACATGTCCCTAGTTTTGGATTCTTGGAGAAAGCTGGCCACACCAACATACTTGGGAGGTTGGGGCTTAAAAAACATATTCCTCTTCTCCAAGGCCCTCATAGAAAAAAAAACATATGGAGTTTAATCCAAGGATCTAGAATTTGGACCTGAGTTCTGTAGGAAAAATAATTCCCTCGGGAGTCCCTAATTGACTGGACTAGAAATCCAGATAAACGCTTTCAAAACAAGTCAATGATGTGGAAATCCCTATTGAACACCTTTCCTCTAATTGGGAATAAGATGATATGGAAAATTGGTAATGGAAGAAATTTCCTCATAGGCAATGACCCTTGGATCGACAATGGAAACAATCACCTTCTACCAATTCCTTTATTCCATACTATGAATAGTCAAGGTTTCTTCTTCCTAAATGAAATATGGCAAGGGAACTGACTGTCTTGGAAAGTATTTATATTAACGGAATAACACACACCTATATGGACCAATTTCACTTTAGAATGCTTTTTTTAGACACACAAATTAGGATGACCAATTGTTCTAGTCCCCCATCCCATTGGTTAGATTCAACCCAAGGATCGAATACATTTCCGTAACTCATGACACAAGGGTAGTTCCTCCCCCTTTGTGGGGAAATAAATTATGGAAACAAAAATACCTAGACAAAGTCAAAATATTCATGTGGCTTCTTCTTCACAACAAAGTTCTCATCTGGGATTGACTCCAATAAATTATTTTCATTAGAACAAGCCTTTGTAGTCTCTGCAAATATGATAATGAAAAAAATTATCATATTCTCTTAGAATGTTCCTTTTGAAAGAAGTATGTTTTGAAATTAGGAAGTCCATGGGTGTCGTCTTCTCATGGGAAGGATATTCAATTGATTTGGCTATAAAAACTTGGTTTAACAACCCAACAACCAAAAACATCAAGGCACTCCCTCTTATTATGGCCTGAGGAATTTGGTTATCACAGAACCACTCCTTGTTCAAAGATACCTTCCCCTCCCCCACACATTTTTTTGTCCAAAGCTTGGCCATCCTCTTTTCTCTCCCTCAAGCCCTGACCTCCATTCCTTGGGCCACTCACAAGGAATGCACAATTAAAAAGAATTTCCCATGGGCCTTCTTTGACAAGGCTACTCAAAGTCACCCCTCCCTGGGAGGGGCTGGGGGGGGATCATTCACACTCTTTATGACTCTTCTATTTCCTTTTCTGTGGGACTAGGTTTTATGAAAAAAAACTTTAGTGAAATTATGTCCCTTAAGATTACTCTCCATCTTGCAAAGGAAAATGGAATCAATCAACTGCACATATATGGAGACTCTCTTCTCACCATAAAATAGATGATTGGTGTAACACATTGATTTTAATCCCTATGAACTAGAGTATATTATGTAAATGTGACTTAGAATGGTGAGTGATCTAGGTGTATACTAGTGGCCACCCACCTTTTCCACTAATTCTATATGGTTCCACATCTTGGGAATTTTTCTACTATTTTTTTTGGGTCCCAAACTTCAGGGGTTGTTTTGAGGCCCTAAATGACATTTTTTTGGCATGGAAATGCATAGCATGTAGCTAAATGAAGATGCTAGGCCGAATATAATCTATACTCTTCAGTTAGACCTTTCTGATGATGTATCAAGAACCCCAAATGGAGATTATATTTAAAAGTTTCTCCCTAGGAAGTTGATGTGTCAACTAATTACATTGGGGCCCACAAACATTTTGGTGCTACATCTTATGGGGTTAGAGTTTTGGATGTGTTAAGTTTTCTCATTGATGCTTTAAGTTAAAAGGCCTTTTGTCCTGTTGCTTCTCTATGGAAAGGAGAAACATAGGTGATATGGAAAATACTTGAAAGAGTTGGAGGAAAAAATGTAGAGATGGTTTGTTTAAGAAAGAAAATACCTCCTACATGAATTATAAAAGAAGATTTAATACTTCTAGAGCACGAGAGAAGAAATATTCCTATAGATTGAGAAAATGAATAGAGAATAAAGAGAAGAGATATATGGCATCAAGACGAGGATGAGAACACAAAATTATTTCACAACTTGCAAATAGAAGAAAGTCAATAAACACCACATGAGTCATTGATGGGGAAAATGACATCTCTACCACCTATTTTTAAGACATTTATTCAGTAGGGATACACTATTTTCAAAACCTCTACAAAGAAGACTCCTAGGCCTCCATTGAAGTAGTGCTCCAAGTAGCCTATACTTTTCTAGGGTTCATAAATAAGGAATAAAATTATCAACTAATGGAAGAAATTTCTAGAGAATATCTATAAGCAGTCCTTCATAGTTTTCAAAAAGACAAAATTTCGTGTCTTGATGGACTCACGATATAATTCTACTTGGAATGTTTCGATTTTCTAGGGAGGGATATCCTCAGAGTGGTGGGATATTCTAGGACTTCAGGTCAAATCATTTCAGCCTTCAAATTGACTTTCATCTCCCTCATTCTCAACTTCGACACCCCTTTCTCTTTCGAGTAATTCAGGCCCATATCTCTTTGCAACAATATTTACAAAATTATTTCTAAGCCAATTTCCTGAAGACTTCTATATTTTTTTTCAGACAACATTTCCCTTGAAAAATTTGTATTTCTCAAGGGTAGACAAATCCATGAATCCATCGGTATCACACATGAGGGTATGAATTCAATTAATAAAAGTAATTAGATAGAAATCACTCACAAGGTTGATCTCTCAAAAACATTTGATAGGGTAAGTTGGTTGTATTTAAGGCTCCTTCTAATTCATCCGAGTTTTAACCATTCTTTCATATCATGGAATTTAAATTGTATAACCTCTTCCTCATTTTCCATTTTAATAAATGGATCTACATATCCTTTTTTGAATATAGAAAGGGGTATTCATCAAGGGTGCCCTTTCTCACCCCTACTATTCCTCTTGGTTGTGGAAGCATTAAGCATATTGATAAAAAAAGAAATCGATTTTGGGAAATTTGAAAGGAATAGTAGTAATCAACTCCTTGTCCCTTTCTCACATACTCTTCATGGATGATATAGTTATTTTTTGTGATGGAATCATGCATTATTTATAACATTTAAAATATTTTATTACAACTTTTTGCAAATCTAGTAGTATGCAAATCAACAAAGACAATCCACCCTTTTTGTCTCGGGAATGTCCACTGCTGAGTAGCATTATATTTCACATATTTTTGACATCCATGCAAAATTCCCCAAGGCATGGTTCAAATAACTCATCTTTTTCTTATAATCAAACAACCATGTAAGAAAATAATGTCTCTGGCTCATAAAAAAGGTGGAAAAAAAAATACATGGTGTAATAGGTGGCTATCCAGAGAATACCGCCTTGTTTTGGTGAAATAAGTCCTACAAGCAATCCCAATTTATTGGATCACTTTAATGTGGGTACCCAAAGGCATACTTAACAAAATGAGACAACTCTCTTTCCGGTTTCTCTGGTCTAGCTCTAAAGAAAACATGTCCCTAGTTTTGGATTCTTGGAGAAAGATGGCCACGCAAAAATACTTGGGAGGTTGGGGCTTAAAAAAAATATTCCTCTTCTCCAAGGCCCTCGTAGAAAAAATCATATGGAGTTTAATGAAAGGATCTAGAATTTGGACCCAGATTCTGTAGGAAAAATAATTCCCTCAGAAGTCCTTAATTGTCTGGATCAGGAAGCCAGATAAACTCTTTCAAAAAAGGTCAATGGTGTGGATATCCCTATTGAACACCTTTCCTCTAATTGGGAATAGTATTATATGGAAAATTGATAATGGAAGAAATGTCCTCATAGGAAATGACGCTTAGATTGGCAACATAAACAATCACCTTCTACCAATTCCTTTATTCCACACTCTGAATAGTCAAGGTTTCTTCTTCCTAAATAAAATATGGCAAGGGAACTGAATGTATTGGAAAGTAGTTATATTAAGGGAAGAGTACGAACCAATATGGACCAATTTCACTTCAGAGTGATTTTATTAGACACAAAAATTAGGATGACCAATTGTTCTGGTCCCCCATCCTATTGGTTGGATTCAACACCAAGCTCAATTACATTTATGTAACTCATGACACAAGGGTAGTTCCTCCCCCCTAGTGGGGCAATAAATTATGGAAACAAAAAATGCCTAGACAAAGCCAAAATATTTATGTGGCTTCTTCTCCACAACAAAGCACTCACATGGGATTGACTCCAACGAAGTATTTTCATTAGAACAAGCCTTTGTAGTCTATGAAAATATGATAATGAAAAAAATTATCATATTCTCTTAGAATGTACCTTTTGAAGGAAGTCCATGGGTGTCGTCTTCTCATGGGAAGGATATTCAATTGAGTTGGGTATAAAAACTTGGTTTAAAAACCCAACAACCAAAAACATCAAGGCACTCCCTCTTATTATGTCCTGGGGAATTTGGTTATCACAAAACTACTCCTTGTTCAAAGATACATTCCCCTCCCCCACACACTTTGTTGTTCAAATATTAGCCATCCTATTTACTCTCCCTCAAACCCTGACCTCCATTCCTTGGTCCACTTGTAAGAAATGCACAATTCAAAAGAATTTCCCATGGGCCTTATTTGACGAGGCTTCTTAGTCCCAGGGCTGGGGGGGAGGGGGATCATTCACACTCTTGATGACTGTTCTGTTTAATTTTTTGTGGGACTAGGTCCTATGAAAAACAACTTTAGTGAAATTATGTCCCTTAAGCTTACTCTCCAACTTGCAAAGGAAAATGGAATCACTCAGCTGCACATATATCGAGACTCTCTTCTCACCATAAAATGGATGATTGGTGTAACACCTTGATTTTAATCCATATGAACTAGAGTATATTATGTAAATGTGACTTAGGATGGTGAATGATCCAGGTGTATATGGTGGCCACCCACCTTTTCCACTAATCCCAAACTTCAAGAGTTGTTTTGAGGCCTTAAACGACATTTTTTTGGCATGGAAATGCATGACATGTAGCTAAAGGAAGATGCTATGCCGAACATAATGTGTACTCCTCAGATATACCTTTCTGATGGTGTATCGAGCACCCCAAATGGAGATGATATTTAAAATTTGCGCCCCAAGAAGTTGATGTATCAACTAACTACATTGGGGCCCACAAACCTTTTGGTGCTACATCTTATGGGGTTAGGGTTTTGGATGTGTAGGGTTTTCTCATTGATTCTTTAAGTTAAAAGGCCATACTTGTTCTCTTGTTGCTTCTCTATGAAAAGAAGGATTAGACTCAATGATGTGGCTCATGGCTGAAGAGTAGCTTGAAAAATCTCTTTGTTCTCTCAGGATGTTCCTTGAGAGGCTTGTATGTTTCTCTGTCACTTGCAGAGTGAGCCTAGGAAGAATTTTTATGCCCTTTTTCAATATCTCTTAGCATATCAACTAGAGCAACTAGATAAACTGGAATAATGCCTATCTCCCTTTGAACTACTAAAGGGGGAGAAGGCATTGTCTCACTGTCAATATCTATCTGAGATTCTCTGGATCTTTGAAAGGATATCTCTTCTTCAAGGACAACATATCTGCTTATCTCAATTTGCCTTTGACCAGGGATGTCAATCTGGAATGTATTCAAAGATTCACCGCTGTACCATAAATGTATCCTTTCTCCTTGAAGGGTCCATCTTGGACTTCTTCTCTTTGGGTACATGAAAACACACTAGGCACCGAAATATCTCGAAGTGTTCAATCTCAGGCTTCACTCCGATGAAGGCTTCTTTGGGAGTTATGTTTTTCAAAGTATGGTGAAGACTCTTTTTCTGACCATATACTGTGTCATGCATGCTTCTACCCATAGAATCATAGAAGGACTCTGATCATGCATTATTGCAGTGGTTTCCTCAATGATAGTTCCATTCTTTCTCTTTCTCAAATAGTTTTTACTCCCTCTAAGTCAAGTGTCTCCTTTTGAAGGATAAGCATCTTCCTTTGTTGTTAACATGTCTGGAACAAGAAAACAAGAGGAATCAAATCAAGAATATATCCTAAAGGAGAATGATGAGTACATCTCTAAAATCAAAACAATTTAAGGATTGTTGTCACAACTACAACACCTACTTGTAATGTAGAAAACTTTAGAAATACAGGTTAGAGGAATGTCAATTTCAACAATCAAACCTGGGGTATTCACTTCCATTGTGTTGTTCTTCTGAATGCACTATGATCCCTCTAGATCCATGAATTCAGCAAGAAGGTTCCTTCCTCCTACAATTTCTCTCATGACAATGATACAAATAATATATATACAAGTGCATACTTGAGGGTGCTGATATGATTTCTCCAATGGCACCTGGTTTATCTCTTTCCTCTTGACATCTTCATGAAGAGGGTAGTCATAGTTTCACCTTTTTGTATCACCCACAATAAGTATTCCTTTGAAGTCTTGTCTTCTAGGAAATTGAAGTTGCTTGATCCATCAAACTTATCTTCCATCATATGTATGCTCATCATAATTTTAGATTCTTCACAAACCCTTGTCAACTGGGCTAGAAAACCTAACAGCTAGGCTAGGCTAGCACTTTTAGGTTTTATTGGACTTAAGACTGCCAAAAATAATCCTTTGAAATATAGGAGAACACTGGTGATAAGAAGATCTCCTTCAATGAGTTGTAGAAACCCTAATTCTGAAATTTCTGCAGAAATTAGCGAAACCCTAGAAACCCTAGGGACAAAATTTCAAAATGCTCAGAATTTCATTTTGAGAGTAAATGGAGGTGCGCTAAAGAAGGTTGTACTCTCCTATGCAAAAATTTTCCTGAACGTCCAAGTTTTAGGGGATGAAACACTCAAAAGAAGAGGGTCGTACAATTTTTTTTGGGAACCCTAGGAGGGACGTACGGTTCTGCAAGAGAGGGGGTATGACTAGTAAAAGCTTATATCTTGTGCAATGGGTTCTTCAGGACCTATGCTCTAATACCATGTTGATTTTTATATGAGTGAGGTTAAGCATGAAGTTCATTCCATTTTAGCATTTAACTTAACCATAACCAATAATGTTGTAGCAACCAAGATCACAGGAAGAAACACCATGCAAAAGAACATAAGAAGTATCCTGGGAAAACCTTCTCAACAAGGGAAGAAAACCCAACCAAATCCTTTTATATATTCTTCAAGAGAAATAACTTTACCACCAACAATACCTAGCACACAAGAGAGTACTCAAACCCTAGAAGACTAGTGCCCAAGAGAGGTGCGCACTTTTCCCAAGAAGGTGTACTTGCTGAAATTTCCAAACTCACATGAAAGATATGATTCCTCAATGGGGAATTTAAATTTACTTATACTAGACTAAACCTGTCAATAGATGTTTCTATTGGCACAACAGGGGGGACCTTACTAGCTCATAATATAATTAATATTAACTAGATTAATTTTCTTTTACATTAATTATTAGCCATATTAAGGTTGTACCCTCTACATTGCAATTAGGGTTATAGGTAGGTATGACTCTTGAAAAATATAGCAAGAGATATTATACACCCTAGTGCTCATCCACTAGGGTCACATCCATAAGGATGTCCATATCTCTGGCTCACTGCATTACACAGAAGAACCACTTCTTCACTAGTGCTTAGCCACTAGGATCACAATCACTTGTGCTTGTCCACATGCATGTCCACTCAACAAATCTTATTTCCCACTGCATTCCATAGGAGATTCATCTAGAGTTTCTCATCAACTCTTCTTCTCATAGGAGGCTAATACATCATCTTCATTTATGTTCTCATGATGATTCACCCAACACTTTGGGATTTCACACATTCACCTTGTGCTCAACCATAGGCACGTCCAACTCTATAGATCTCCTTTCTCATTGCATTACATAAGAGAATCATATGGATTTCTTCTCAACTCTATCTAAGGAGGAGGCCATCTCTACATTCTAGCTCTGTCTCAAATAGGAACCACACACCCCTCTCAGGGCCTTTCTCTCAGGTTTATAAGCTGGAGAATGTCTCATGTAGCTGCAATCATCAAAACTCCCTCTCATCTAGGGAGGCATTCTTCATCATGCCAAGTCTCACATAGATGTACTTTGAACTTTGTCTTGGCTGTAGTCATCAACACTCCCTCTCAAATAGGGAGGTATTATTCACCAAGTTAATTTGGTGAAGATGTCTGTAATTGGCTCATGTGTAGGAAGGTACTGCATGTGTACTATTTTCCTTTGCATCATATCTATGATATAATGATGTTTTATCTCAACATGTTTCGATTTATCATGAAACACTAGGTTCTCAAATATATTTGCACACAACTCTGGTTATCATCATAGGATCCATCTCATGATCAAGTAAATCTGTTAGAAGCATGCGAATCCATATTGCTTCACACACTCAATGATACATACTCTTCTTCTGTGGTATTCAAGGCCACAGAGATTTCATTTCCTACTACATCAGGAAACCATAAAAACTTTTATGGTAATACAACAATTGAATGTTCACTTCTGGTCCACTGTACTTTCTACTCAATCTGTATCTGCATATTCTGCAAACTCAATTTCACACTGGGGACATATCCCAATATATGCTTTACTGCTATCAAGTGAGTCTATATTGGCTGGATCATGGATTGTATAAGTACATTCATTATAAGGAATGAATCAAGTATGGTGTTATCCAGATACATCAATGGTCCAATCAACTGTGGATCACTCCCATCTGAAGCATCATCATTCATTTTATTCAAATCCATCATGGTGGTTTTTCATTTTTTCATATTGAACTTCTTTAATATTCCCACTGTATATTTTCCTTGGTTTAGGAAAATATCATCGATCCTCTGTCATACTTCTTGTCCCAAGAAGTGGTGCATAATACTCATATCCTTCATCTCAAAATCATAAGTCGAGGCTTACTTGTATCCAACAACAAGGCTTTCTAAATAAGTCATCAAAATCAGGCTCTCATCACCAACACTGTAATAATATAGGTTTGGATAAACAACAGTCTTGCTGAAACCCAAACTCATAAAGAATCCATCCATATGATATAGTTTCCAACTCATGGATGAAATCATATCGGGTTTGATGGATCAAGTGTATCGTCATAGAAAACTCCTTTTGTTTGTGAGAAACCTTTGGCTATAGATCTCGCTTTGTATTTCTTGACACTTCTATCAACTGCATGTTTGATCTTATAGATCCACTTGGAAGTCATCACAGACTTTCCTTTTGGTCTCTGAACAATATCTTATACATCATTCTTTTAAGATATACTAGTACTCTTCTGTTATGGTATCTTGCCATACTTATTCTCCTTTTGCTTCTCTATAACAAAAAGTCTTAGAATCAATGATGTGGCTCATGGATGAAGAGTAGCTCCAAAAAGATCTTTGTTTTCTCAGGATGTGCCTTGAGAGGCTTGTATGTTTCTCTGCCTCCTATAGAGTGAGCCTAGGTAGAACTTTTATGCCCTTCTGTAATATCTTTGAACATATCAACTAAGGCAATTGGATCAGCTGAAATAATGTCTATCTCCCTCTGAACTGCTGAAGGGGGAGAAGGCATTGTCTCACTGTCAATCTCTATTAGAGATTTCTGGATCTTTGAAAGGCTTTCTCTTCTTCAAGGACAACATATATGCTTGTCTCAATTTGTCTCTGACCAGGGATGTCGATCTGGAATGTCTTCCAAGATTTACTATTATCCCATAAATGTATCCTTTCTCCTTGAAGGATTTGTCTTGGACTTGTTCTCTTTGAGTACATGAAAATACAATGGGCACCCAAATATCCTGAAGTGTTCAATCTTAGGCTTCACTCTGGTGAAGGCTTCTTCAGGAGTTATGTTTTTCAAATTATGGTGACGACTCTTATTCTGACCATATACTGTGTCATGCATGCTTCTACCCATAGAATCATAGAAGGATTCTGATCATGCATTATTGCATTATTTTCCTCGATGATAGTTCTATTCTTCCTCTTTCTCAAATAGTTTTGACTCCCTCTGAGTCAAGTGGCTCCTTCAGAAGGATAAACATATTCCTTTGTTGTTAACCTATCTGGAACAAGAAAATAAGAGGAACCAAAACAAGAATATCTCCTAAACGATAATAATGAGAACATCTCTAGAATCAAAACAATTTAAGGATTGTTGTCACAACTACAACACCAACTTGTAATGTAGAAAAATTTAGAAATATAGGTTAGAGGAATGACAATTTCAAAAATCAAACCTGAGGTCTTCACTTCCATTGTATTGTTCTTCAGAATGCACTGAAATCCCTCTGGATCCATGACTTCAGCAAGAAGGTTCCTTCCTCCTTCAATTTCTCTCATGACAATGAAACAAATAATATATGTACAAGTGCATACCTGAGGGTGCTGATATGATTTCTCCAATGGCACCTGACTAATCTCTGTCCTCTTGACATATTCATGAAGAGGGTAGTCATAGTGTCACCTTTTTGTATCACCCATAATAAGTCTTCCTATGAATTTTTGTCTTCCACGAACTTGAATTTTCTTGATCCATCAAGCTTATCTTCCATCATAGGTATGTTCATCATAATTTTAGATTCTTTACAAACCCTTGTCAACTGGGCTAGAAAACCTAACGGCTAGGCTAGGTTAGAAATTTTAGGTTTTATTGGACTTATGACTACCAAAAATAAGTCTTTGTTATATAGGAGAACACTAGTGAGCTGAAGAGTTCCTTCAATGAGTTGCATAAACCCTAATTCTGAAATTTCTGTAGAAATTAGTGAAACCCTAGGGCCAAAATTTCAAAATGCTCAGAATTTCATTCTGAGAGTCTCTAGAGGTGCGCTAGAGAAGGTCGTACTCTCCTATGTCGAAATTTGCCTCAACGCCAAGTTTTAGGGGCTGAAATACTCAAAAGAAGAGGTTCGTACAAAATTTTCTAGGAACCCTAGGAGGGCCGCACGATTTTGCAAGAGAGGGGGGATGATCGATAAAACCTTATAGCTTGCGCAATGGGTTCTTTAGAACCTATGATCTGATACCATGTTGATTTTCTATGAGAAAGTTTAAGCATGAATTTCATTCCATTTTAGCATTTAACTTAACCATAACCAATAATGTTGCAACAACCAAGATCATAAGAAGAAACACCATGCACAAGAACACAAGAAATATCCTAGGAAACCCTTCTCAACAAGGGAAGAAAACCCAACCAAATCCTTTGCTATATTCTTCAAGAGAACTAACTTTACCACCAATAAGACCTAGCACACAAGATGTTTCTCAAACGCTATAAGACTAGTGCCCAAGAGAGGTGCACACTTTTCCCAAGAAGGTGTGCTTGCTGAAATTTCCAAACTCACATGAAAGATGTGATTCCTCAATGGGGAATTTGCCTTTACTTATAATAGTCTGAACCTGTCAATAGAAGTTTCTATTGGTGCAACAGGTCCGACCTCACTAGCTCACAATATAATCAATATCAACAAGATTAATTTTATTTTACTTTAATTACCAGTCATATTAAGGTGGGGCGGACTTGTACCCTTTACATTAAAATTAGGGTTACAGGAAAGTATGAATCTTGAACAATATAGCAAGGGATATTATACACCCACTAGTACTCATTCACTAGGGGCTCATCCATAGGTATTTTCATATCTCTGGCTCACTGCATTACACAAAAGAACCACTTCTTCACTAGTGTTCAACCACTAGGATCACGTTCACCTATGCTCGTCCACAGTGACTTCCACTTAACATATATTATTTCCCACTGCATTACACAAGAGAGTCATCTAGAGTTTCTCATCAAATATTCTGCTCAGAGGAGGATACTACATCATATTCATTTATGTTCTCATGATTATGCACCCAACACTTTGGGATTTCACACATTCACCTTGTGCTCAAGCACATGCACGTCCAACTCTGCAGATCCCCTTTCTCACTGCGTTACATAGGAGAATCATCTGGAGTTATTCTCAACTCTTTGTAAGGAGGAGGCCATCTCTATGTTCCATCACTTTCTCAGATACTAACCACACACCCCGCTCAGGGGATTTCTCTAAGGTTTGTAAGCTGGAGAATGTCTCATGTAGCTGTAATCATCAACATGTGTTGGGGTTCTCTCATATCGTTTGGGCCCTAATCCAGGTGACCAACGGTGGAGAAAAGTTCAATTTGTTTTGGACTACGTCCCAACTAAAAGAATTTGAGGATTTGGAATTTTGCTTCTTCTTAGCATTGATCCTTACCTGCAACCACCATTTGAGATTGAGACAAATGCTTCATATTATGCTATCGGTGCAGTCCTCACTCAAAGAGAAGTACTCCATTATGTAGGCATGCCAATAGTGGAAGAATTACATTCCGGGGAAGGAAACAATCATCCACACTAGTCACCCGACTTTGCAATTGATGTAGATGTAAGGAAAGTTATAGAATGAACGCCATCAGAAGTGGTCCATGTACCTGCAAAAAATGTTCATACTGAGAGGGGGGTGAATCAGTATCAAGTACAATTTAAAACCTTTTTCAACTTATACTTAAACCATTCAACTATATCCAATGAGCAATGAACAATAGTATAAGAGTTACACCAATACACCATAATACACCATGCACAATAT